>CAUYQU010034203.1:0-128262 GCA_963574635.1 Cheracebus regulus | reverse complement strand
GCTGGGGCGCCGGCAAAACAGCCGCGCCGGCCAAACGAGTCGCGCTGGCGACCCGTGTGGCTCCTCTGCCGGGAATCTCCCGGTCTGTGGGCTACAAAAATTCGTCGGAAAGTGCGGCGTCCACTCGTTCTCTGCGCTTTCGCTGGGAGCTACATTCCTGAGCTGTTGCTAATCGGCCATCTTGGATCTCTCTCGTCTTCTCTCTTCTTAAACCTCTGCCTATCAGTTAATAACTCTATCTCTTACATCACAAAGAAAACAGAAGCAAGGAGAGAAAAACCTACTTTTCTACCTACAAATCTGCCAAAGTATCTATGATCCTATTCCCTTTTTCCTGCTTAAGAGATCTACTCCTGAAATTATTCCCCTTCTCTCATGAAAAATGCAGTTTACCTTTCTGCTGATTTACTACCCTAAGCATTGAAATATGCTGCAATAATAAGTAGGGAAAAAATCTCTTCCCTAGACCCCATATTTCCCTCAACTATGGACCATTTCTCTGCTCACCTTCAGAGCGATCATGCCAGGCAATGTTAGTTTCTATTCATGGTCTCATTTCCTTCTGATTCTCCTGTGGCATCCCATGGTCAGGCTGTGATGCTCCACTCCACTGAAGCCTCTCTCGTCAAACCCACAGTGGCTCTCAGTTCTCATTTCATTTAAACTCTCAGCAAGCGCTTGACGTGGTTTATCAACGGCTTTGTTCGTATCATTCTTTTCGCCTCGGCTTTGTAGACACCATGCTCTCCTGGTCTTCCTTTCCTCTCTTTGGCCGCCTTTTCTAAGGGTCTTGCTGCCTCCTTCTCTTCCTCGTGACTTCTCCATGGTGCAGTACCCTGGTTCCCTTTACTGCACTTTCCTGGTCTCACCCAGTCCTATAAACATGTAGAACACTGTTTATGTTCTGATGACCCTCCAGTGTGTATTGATAGCCCTGACTATCTCCCTGGGTGGTTTCTGAACAATCTTGATGAGTTAATGTGATGGAAGCCTTCTAAACCTGCAGTGGTTTGCAACACATCCAGAGTTCAATCAGAGTCGTGCCTTCTCTATTCTCTGCTGTAGCTGCACAAGTTTCTTTGTAGTTCCTCCAACAAACCAGCACCCTTCTAGTTCTCCCTACTGAGCATTTTCTTTCCATAGATATTTACTCTTTCTTTATTTAGATTGTATCTCCTGTGTCGCCTTATTAGAAGGCTTCCCTAACTACCCTGTCTAAAATACTAATCAAATAGAGTTTAGATAACTTTCTAAACCTGTCATTATATGCTTCATCTTTTTGTTTGTTAATTGTCTGTCTCCTGCCCTAGAAAGTACATTCCATGAGGTCAGTGATTTTGTCTTGCTCATCCCCAGATCACGTGTACCTATAATAGTGTTGGGCACATGAGTCAATGCATGGATGTTCCAGGCATTAGTAATCTTGCCTTTCTCTAAAGAGCTGTTGCAGTTTTAAATTTGTGCATTTGGCAGGAAGTGCTGCCTTGCTTTATCACGTATGTGTTTGTCTCTATGCTTTCTTTGCCAGGTCAGTGTCAGATAGCGCAAGACGGGGACTGTGTTACATGCCCTATCATGGTTTTACACAGCAGTGCTCTGCACCAGTAAGTGTTCAGTGTGCGGATGCTAACGTGGTCGTGGCTTACGTTTTCCTTCTGATGTAAGCATTTCTAAAGGAAGTTTTAGTAAACTCAACCCAATTCCAGTCTAAAGGAACACAAATGTAGCTCTCATTGGTAAACAAAAGATTATTCTCACTACAACAGCTGTGTGAGAGGAGTCTCCCAGGAGATGAAGTGGAGAGAACCATAAAGCCAGGTTCCAGTCTGCTGGACCCCTGCTTCCTCCTGGGCATGGCAGATCAGTCATTCTCAAAGTGGGGTCCATGAACCCCTTTCAGAAGGTGTAGACCAAAACTGTTTTCATATAATGCCAGGTCATTATTTGCCTTGCTCACTGTGTTGATGTTTGCACTGACAGTGCAAAAGCAATGATGGGCAGGACTGCAGATGCCTCAGCACAGATCTCAGCAATGGTGCTCAACTGCGCTAGAAGCTCTGGGAAGCAGCACTTGTGCAATTCACTCATGAACTGAAACGGCAGCTTTGCTTCATACAATACCATTTTTACTCAAAAAGAACAACTGAAAGGCAAACTATGGCCACGCAAAGTTGGGTACCTGGCAGACATTTCCTCAAAAATCAACAAAGTGAGCCTGTCATGTCAAGAAAAACAAATGGCAGTATCTGTGGCCAATACTAATATTCAAGGTCTGAAGTGAAAATTAGAAACTTGGAATGCTTCAATAGCTTTCTAGTACTTAACAGACTTTTCTGATGTGGTCAGGATGATATTAGCAAATGGGATTTTTCTGACATTGCAAAATGAATCAATGTTTGGAAGGTCTGTACAATTCAGTGAACCAATATTTTCCAAATGACCAACACATGATGCTACAAAATTATGCATGAATAAAAGATCTGTTGAAAATACATGACAGAATTTTTCAGAAATGAAAAGTTCATTGATGTAGGTTCAAATTCCATACTGCAACGAACATTTAAAAAAATTACTACTTACTGAATTTTGGTGTAGTATCAAAGAAGAATGTTCACAAGTATTAATACATTGAAAGGGTATACAATACTCTTCTCTTTTTTAACAACATGTTGTTGTAAGCCTGGACTCTATTTTAAATAATCAACCACAATTCTATATTACAGCAGATTAAATGTAGGAGAGGAGAGGCCAGCCATGAAAGAGATTTGCAAAAAAAGTCTATAATTTCAGAGCTCATTTCTGTAACTAGAGAAGTTTTTCTGAACATGCAGAGCATCAGAAGCTCTGAGGAGGAAAAGGCAGCCAGGTCTCCCCTGAGGGGAGGATGGTTCTCGGAGTTGCTGTGCAGCGGCCATTTGCCCTTGAGGCTCATTCTCCTTTTCTCTGGGAGAGTGAGAGAGAGGTTACACTGAGTGATGGCCATTAAAAAGAGAGATTTGCAAAATATATAGCAATACCATTCTTCTCATTACTTTTTAAATTTTGAAATGTAGTTATTTTCATGAAAATATATCTTTTACCTCAGCGTGTGGTAGGTTTATTGTTTGCTCAAATGAGTTACTAGTACATGCTCTTTAGAGTCTCAGTTTTAATTTCTAATATGGTAGATACTGACAGACATTCTCCACGTAAACCAAATCTCTTTGGAGTCCCTAATAATCCCTCCCTCCCTCCTTCATCCCCTTAATTCATTCATTCCATCCTTCCTTCCTTCCCTCCTTCCTTCCTTCCCTCCCTTCCTTCCTTTCTTTCTTTCTACCCTTCTTTTCTTCCTTCCTTCCTTCCCTCCCTTGCTTCCTGTATTTTTTTTTTTTTTGGTCGGAGTCTCGCCTTGTCACCCAGGCTGGTGTACAGTGGCACGATCTTGGCTCACAAGGCAACCTCTGCCTCCCAGGTTCAAGCAATTCTCCTGTCTCGGCCTCCTAAGTAGCTGGGATTACAGGTGCCTGCTACCACACCTGACTAATTTTTTTGTATTTTTAGTAGAGACGAGGTTTCATCATATTGGTCAAGTTGGTCTCAAACTCCTGACCTCAGGTGATCTATCTGCCTTGGCCTCCCAAAGTGGTGGGATTACAGGTGTGAGCCAGCGTGCTCCGCCAATTCCTTCTTTCTTTCTTTCTTTCTTTTTTTTTTTTTGAGATGGAGTCTTGCTCTGTTGCCCAGGCTGGAATGCAGTGGTGCGATGTCAGCTCACCACAATCTCTGACTCCTGGGTTCACGGGATTTTCCTGCCTCAACCTCTCAAATAGCTGGGATTACAGGCACCTGTCACCAGGTCTAGCTAATTTTTTGTATTTTTAGTAGAGATGAAGTTTCGCCATGTTGGCCAGGATGGTCTTCAACTCCTGACCTTGAGTGATCCACCTGCTTCAGCCTCCCAAAGTCCTGGGATTGCAGGTTTGAGCCACTGTGCCCGGCTGAGTCCTCAATAATTCTTCAGAGTGGAAAGAGTTCCTGAGACTGAGGCTTTTGAGCACTGCCGTGGTAGAGGCAGTGAGGATGGGAACAGGACGTGGATGTGTCTCCTTCTCCTAGGGGATGACAATTTAGAGGAGACCTGCTAATTTGGACCACAGTCACTATGGACAGGAAAGAACAGCCTTGGAGAGTTCTACATTTTCTGACTGGTCCAAGAAACACTGGATACTATGAGTCAAATGGGCCAGAGTGCTGTTTCTCTCTTCACATGCTTTAGGCTACTGAAACAACATAAATGCACATTTTTGAGTATTTCACTGTGGAACAGAGAGAACCTTCTGGTATCTCATGTCCTCTTCTCCTGCCTCCCGTGATTATCAAATGTACTTACTTCTTTGTGCCTGTATGTGAAATACAGTGTATTTGACTCAAAACTTCACATGCTGGAGCACCTGGATCGTTTTGGTGCCTTTAGTCCTCTCTCCCTGTTGGAGTGTGGGCTTCTGCAGAGCAGGCACTATGCCCAGCCCACTAGATCCAGGCAGAGCCACCCCACCATCTAGTCTGGTGCAGAGCGGGGGCTTCAGAGCATGTTTGCTGACTGAATGAGTAAATATAGAAAGGTAATGCTATTTAGGATAAAGCTGAGACTGTTGTGTGAGTCTGTTACTTAATCCCTTATGCTGCATGCTATTTCCTCCCACTCAGGGGCAGCTGTTTGAGGAGCACAGATCTCCATCTTCTACAAGCCAAGAAGAAAATGGGGATTGTTGATGAAGCCATGGTCTGGGGTTCAGAGGCCAGGCGTTCAGTCCAACTTCCCCTCTAACTAGCTGTGTGCCATCAGGTCTGTGAGTGCCTCTTGATCATTACCTACAGATAGACACTCAGATGGACATATGTCCTCTGGAGGCAGAAACAGTCACATGGACAAACACCTTGAGCCCTGGCTTATTGGAAATGCTCAAGCACCAGGTGATGAATTTCATGTGAGAAAGGCTTTTATTTTATACTCCAGAGGCAGGACAATTTAAAAATACCATTCACGTTGGACCTGTAATCTCCACGTGATATTGAGTAATCATTGAGAAGCAAAACAAGATACAGGGAGGGACTGAGAAACTGTAACGTGTCTTACCTTGCCCTCAATCAATGAGATTCATGCATTCATTCCTTAAATATGTACTGCTCACTATGTGCCCATGTGCCAGGATTGGTGTGGGACTTGGATGATCAGAGGGCAATCAGGTTATGCAGTCAGGTTATGCGGGGTCCTCATCCTTTCAGGAGCTCAGTTTCCTTGTTTCTAAAATTAAAACTTGGAAAATATGTTCTTTAAGAGTCTTTCCAGATTGGAAAGCCTGTGATTTTCAACAGCCACGGAAGCAGTCTCTTGCTTCTTTTGTATCTATTAAAATCTTGGGTAACATAATTTAACCATTTTTTGAGATTTAACCAGATTTAAGCCCTGCGAAACTTTATGCTTTCCCAGAAGATGAATCATGGGATACTCCAGTGATGGGGGACAAAGAACAAATGTCTTGGGAAATTTGAAGATCTCTGTGTCTGTGCACAAGTCTCTTTGACTCACCACTGAACTACCTCTAAGTAGGAAACATCAGATCTTCTCCCATCTCTGAAACTCATCCATGTCTCCACATATGGCTTCATTTGAGGGACTGATTAATTTTTTATGCCTGTAATTCCCTGACTCAACCCCCTGCAAGGACATGACTACTGAAGGCCTGTCATAAATCTGATTATTTTTTTTACAAGTTCTATTATTATATGAGCAGCTGTGATGCTATGGATGGGGCTGCTCACGAGTTCTGATGATAAATCTCAGGACACTGTCTGTGCTCTTCAGGGCCCTTTCTTCCCCTTTTTCCTTCCAAAGCTTTGCGGTGTTCTAGCCTCTTAGCGTGGTAGCTAAAATCCAAGGTCACCTATTCCTGAAACAGCATAGACATTCATGAAGCAGGACAAGATAGCAAAGGGCTCCTGATTTGATGCATCTCAGGAAAGAATCCAGTTTCAAAAAATGAGTTTAGTTTCACCTTAAAAGAAAAAGAAATGTTTAATATAAGGAAAGTTGATTCCCAGAGTTTGACTCAACTCTGTTAGCTACAGTGGCTGCTTTCAAGGTCTCAGGAGGAAGGAATGCTCTAGAGACCTGAGCTACATCACTTTATGTTTTGAAAGGAAGATGCAGACCCCTAAGGTTGGCGCATGTCAAGATAAATTTTCTCTGCTTTGAAAAGAGAAACAGTTCCTCTTTTCAGTGAATGTTTGATACTCTTGAGGCCCCAATTACTTTAGTCAATGCCAACATTTGTCTTGTATTAATCTTAGTTTCTCTCTCACATTTAGATTATAAGTCCATTGTTCTTAGCCCAGTACATAGTACAGAGAAAGCTCTTCAATGAAGAATGGATTCTCTAATATGGGGTCCTATGTCATGCTGGCAGGAAGTGTTTGTTTTTATAGTGTGCAATTTAGGCATATTTATTCTCCTACCAGTAGTTTCTAGGGATTAACCAAAGACCAAAACCTACCTACTCAAGTCAGAGAGCCTGACAGTCAAGTCTTGAAGCTCTGACACTGCCCAATCAAGGGGGGACCTACTGCGTTTCATGGAAATATTTTCTCTTCATCTGCTAATCAAAGATTTATGAATGACCTATTGTGGGCTAGGAACTCTATGGGGTTCCAGGGATATAAAGTTAGGTAAGCCATGGTCCTTCTTCCATGAAGTGGGGATGATAAACAAGTTACCTGCTTTAAAAAAAAAAAGTATGTGGAATTGTGTTTTTATTTCAGATAAGCCAGGAATAATTTTTGTAGTATATTTAGAGTATAAGCATGCTCCTTGCAATATGTGGGCCATACTTCACTATAAAATTATTCCCAGTCTATCTGAAATTCAAATTTAACTGGGTATCCTGCATCTAATTCCTGTGTTACAGTAGCACCCACTGTCATAGTCCTTGGTCCTGTGAACAGTGGTATTTGAATAGTAGGAATTATGAGCTCTTGCAATTGTTGTCACTATTATGCTTTTTTTTTTTTTCTTTTTTGAGAAAGAGTCTTGTCTCCCTCTGTTGCTAGGCTGGAGGGCAGTGCCTCGGTCTCAGCTCACTACAACTTCTGACACCCTGGTTCAAGCGAGTCTCCTGCCTCAGCCTCCTGAGTAGCTGAGGTTATAGGCACGCGCCACCATGCCCAGCTAATTTTTGTATTTTTAGTAGAGACAGGGTTTCACCATGTTGGCCAGGATGATCTCTATCTTCTGACCTCGTGATTGGGCCACCTTGGCCTCCCAAAGTGCTGGAATTACAAGCATGAGCCACTGCACCCGGCTGATTATGCCATTTTTAAGCTGGGAAAACTGAGAGCCAGAGGTTAAGTAACCTGCCTAAGGTCAGTTAGATGCTAAATGTCTGTGCTGGAATTTGAACCCAGGCAGACTAATCTTTTAGCACACATATAACCACTATGCGATTCTTATATTACTGCTTCTAATAATTTATTTATGCAATTTTCTGTACAAATCATTTTCACATTTCTTAAGTCTTTCATGTGTTATATACAAAGGCTGAGAAACTCAGTAATGAGTACCACTTTGCCTTCAGACAATGAGATTTATGTATTCATTCAGCACATGTTTATTCAGCCCTCTGTGCTTTATGACCATATTGTCAGATTTGGTATCATGTTTTCTTTGGTAAATTGGGACACAGAGATTAGGTAAATTGCCTTTAATATCAAGTATGTCATCTGAGCCAGCCCTGGAACTCCTAGACCATCTCCTGTGTCTAAGACAGAACCCAGTTCTGCTTGGTGGGTATCTGTTCAATAAAATGAGGAAAAATGGAAATAAATTCATACTATGACATGATGATCTTATCATCCATGCCAAGTATAGAAATACCATCCTTTTAGGTCTTTAAAAACAAAAATGACCTTCCTATTGGGAGAATGTGTTATAGTATGTGGGCCTCACCCTTTACTGTCCATCAGAGTCCCCTGGAGGCTTGTGCAACACAGATGTCTGGGTCCTGCCCCGGAGTTTCTGATGCAGCGAGTCTGGGGTGATACTGAACATGTGCATTTCTAGCCAGTTCCCAGGAGCTGCTGATGCTGCTGGTCCAGGGACCACGTAGGGAGAACCTCCGGCACCACAAAAGGAAGCGTGAAATCAGAAAGCCTGTGGTCTGTGTCCAGCTTCCAGCCTGTGAACAAGGCCAAGTTACAGAGCCTGATGGAGTCTGTTTCTTCATCCAATAGGCTGTTGGAGCCTTTCAGAGAATGAAATGGCATAAAGTAAAAATAGTTATTTTTCTTGCTTTCTCCTTCAGAGACACTACAGTTGTGCTTCTGCCACGCACACAGCATCGTGAATTGCCTGTCTTAATTGCTTCCACAGGTGTTTGCTCAGAAGAAGGCTCCTGACTGACGGATGATGGGGTAGTACAGGAATCCTATTTGGCTTGATGCTCAGCCCAGAGATGCCCGTGATGAGGTGACATGCACATTGTTTTTACTTGGCTGTTTCTGGAAGGACTGTAGGACAACACTATTGTCTTTACTTGATTTTCCTGGAAGCAGATCCTGAGACAAGGTGCAGTTTGTTTAGGAGGCAACCCCAGAAAACGCCGGCAGGAGAGCGGGAAAGGGAAGAGAGGCATGAAGAACTCCTCCAGGCCGGGTGTGGTGGCTCATGCCTGTCATCCCAGCACTTTGGGAGGCCGAGGCGGGTGGATCACGAGGTCAGGAGTTTGAGACCAGCCTGACCAACATGGTAACACCCCGTCTCTACTAAAAATACAAAAATTAGCCAGGCATGGTGGCAGGCATCTGTAATCCCAGCTACTCAGGAGGCTGAGGCAGGAGAATCACTTGAACCAGGGAGGCAGAGGTTGCAATGAGCTGAGATTGTGCTGCTGCACACCGACCTGGGTGACAGAGCAAGACTCCGTCTCAAAACAAAACAAAACAAAACAAAACAAAAAACAAAAAAAAACTCCTCCATCAGGCCAGTTACCACAGTGGGCATGGTGGCCTGGTACCGCTGGGGGAGCTCTGGCTTTCTTTGGAGGCTCCGCAGGGGATCTTTATCTGTCACTCCAGCTGCCGGAGAAAGCCCCCAGGTGGAAGGTAGTTTAGCTAATGCAGATAGCAGCAGGGCAGGGGAGTCCAGAGGTGCCCATGGCAACCTCCTTCGTCGGCGGGCCTCTCGCCAAAGCTCTAAGGCACCCACTATTAGTGGCCATGTGCCACGTGCTTCACGTGCGCCAGGCAAGGACGAGCTCAAGAGCCGCTGGTCTTCACTGCTGGTGGCCAGGTGGCTGGAACAGTGCACTTCAGTCTTTCTGTGTCAGCCTCCATCCCTGGTAGCGCCAGAGCCTACCCGGAGCCAACCTCAGCATCCGGCGCTTTCTTGCTGTGGCCTGGCTGTTCCCGCGGCGGCCGAGCTCGGCACCTCTCACACTCCCTGCCCCGGAGGAAGAAGACTGCTTGTTCCTCATCACAGCACGGTTGCTCTCGCACCCACTGCGGTGTCCCCCCGCGCGCCTTACTCACCACGATCTCGGCAGAGATCTCCTGCGGGGCGTCCGGGCCTCGAGAGGCCGTAGTGCGTCACCCGCTGCACGCTCCCGGACTAGCGCAGCAGGCAGGCATCATCCCCCGAGGTTTAGCCCCAAGTTTTATGGTTTAATGAGGCACATAAATAGAGAAATTGTCTTCATCATGACAGCGATTGCTTTCACTTGGCAGGAAACCCACATAATACTGCACCTTTGAGATTCCTCTTCCTATTTCAGAGGCAATCATCCTTATCTACATTTTACAAAATAAGAAGCACAAGCTCAGAAGGGTTCAGAGAAGTTTAGACATGTGTCTAGTGGTTAGATGGTCAGGTTAAGATGACCACTGAGCATTTGAGTTTAAGAATTTATAAAAGCATGCAGACAGCACGGAGGTGTGATCTGTGCGCTGTGATCCCCACGAAGGCGGCAAGAACGCCCCTGGTGGGGCTCAGTCACAAGGCGTGGAGGCCTAGACCCTGCTACATGCTCTAGATTCCGTGGTTACAGTTTCACTGAGAGGGCCACTCTCAGGGGCTGCTCCAGCCCAGGGCAGGGCTATGCAGGGGTGAAGGGGCAGCCCCGCTCTTGGGAGAGGTGCAGAATTCCATCAAGGGCCACCCCAGTAGCCCAGGCCAGCCTTCTTGGGAGCACACAGCCATCTAGGATCCTTCTAGGCATCCTTCCCTCTGCTCCACTCAGGGTCTGTGGTGTTCACAGGGAGTCTCCAAAATTGCCCTAATGACCTAAAGTCCCCAACTTCTGCTCTTCACATCCTTGAGTAGGCCCCTCCTTTTTACCCGAGCGAATCTGTGTGATCGTGAATAAATTATCTGTGTGAATGGAATATAGAAGAATTCATTATCCGTGACTTTTGAGATTAGATTATGAAGGACTACAGCTTCCATCTTGGGCTGTCTCTCTGCCTCTCTCTCTCTCTCTGTCACCTCTTTCTCTTCTCTGTTCTCTCTCTGTTTCCTCCTATGTCTCAGCTCACTTGCTGGAGGGCAAGCAAGTGGCCATGTTTGAAGGGCACTCAAGCAGCTCTGTGGAGATGCTTACATAGTAAGGAACTAAATAAGGCCCTCGGTGCCACTGAGACCAGGCAACAATCACATGAATGGAAGAGATCCAGGAGCCGCCAAATGGCTGCAGCCCCAGCCTATTAGCTTGACTGCAAACTATAATTATTGTTTTTAATTTATTTGTCTTTTAAACAGTTGTATGTTTCTATATGGGTAGAATTGAATTTTGCATTGTGATATAAACTAAAGATCTTTTGTGTTTAATAGGTGAATTAACTTGATAAGTGTTTAATAGGTGAATTAACTTGATAATTAACTTGATAAGGTGAATTAACTTGGTAAGATATTTGCTTTAGGAGAGGCGGGAAGCCAAGGAGCTGGTGAGGGAGGGAGGGGAGAGTGAGTGAGTAGCAGAGTGAGTTTACCCCTATGAGACCGTGTGAGGCCCAGGGCTTACCTCAAAGGAGTGGGGTCATGAGGCTAACTAGCAATGGGCCCCTTTCAAGTCCCCAGGTGGGGGGCGTGCGGCTCAGTTGTGAAGAGGCAGGGAAGCAGATGTCAGGCCCAACGCCATGGTGGACATGGACGTGGACCTGGACCCAGAGCTGATGCAGAAGTTCAGCTGCCTGGGCAACACGGATAAGGACAGGCTCATCATTGAGTTCCAGAGGCTGCTCAGCTTCCAGCTCAACCCTGCTGGTTGCACCTTCTTCCTGGACATGAACAACTGGAACGTACAAGCCGAAATTGGCACCTATTATGACTTTGAGAGCCCAAACATCAGTGTGTACCCTCTATGTCCTTTGTTGAAGATGTCACCATAGGAGAAGGAGAGTCAATATCTCCTGATACTCAGTTTGTAAAAACATGGTGGATCCAGAATTCTGGCGCAGAGGCCTGGCCTCCAGGAGTTTGTCTTAAGTATGTCAGGGGAGACCAATTTGGACATGTGCACATGGTGATGGTGAGTGAGATGGCTAGAGCCCCAGGAGATTACAGATATCAGCATCCAGATGTACAGCCCCAGCAGAGCAGGAATGTATCAGGGACAGTGGCGGATGTGCACTGCTACAGGACTCTACTATGGAGATGTCATCTATGTGATTCTCAGTGTGGAGGTGGGGAGACTTTTAGGAGTAACGCAGCAGCTGTCATCTTTTGAAACCAAGTTCAACACACAACCACATCGAAAACAACTTAAAAGACCCTAGGGGTTCCGAGTTCAACTCAACCAGCAAAAACACAGGGACTCCTGCTACTGACCAAATTGAGCAAGACCAGATTAGATTGTCACCGAACTCTGTAAATCTGTCTCCCAGTAGTCACACAAACAACTCATCGGTAGTGACTTACAGTAAGGTGCTCCATGGGTCTTACCCCTTCAACCAATCTTTTTTTGTTTTGTTTTTTGAGACAGAGTCTTGCTCTGTCACCCAGGCTGGAGTGCAGTGGTGCAATCTCGGCTCACTGCAACCTCTGCCTCCCAGCTTCTAGCAATTCTCCTGCTTCAGCCTCCTGAGTAGCTGGGACTACAGGTGTGTGCCATCACACCCAGCTAATTTTCGTATTTTTAATAGAGACAGTGCTTTGTCATGTTAGCCAGGATGGTCTCGATCTCTTGACCTCATGATCCACCTGCCTCAGCCTCCCAAAGTGCTGGGATTACAAGCATGAGGCACCAAGTCCAGCCCCCTTCGGCCATTCTTAACAGGGTATCAGCAAGAAGAAAAATTAACAAAAGACAGAAGGCCTGACTTTGGGGGGTAAGGCAAGGGATTCTTCTGGATTGCAGACCACAATTGCGCAGACCCCTGGCTCTGACCCCCTCTCATCCCAGAAGAAGAAGGAGCAGAACAGACTGACTTTGAGTAAACTCAGCGTGTATCTGTGAAAAAAAAAAAAGAGAGAGAGAGAAAAGGTATTTTCTCTTAGTTCTGTCCTTTTGTTTTTTGGGTTTTCTACTTTGATAATTATTCTTTAAGTTGTTCACTATATTGTTGGGTTTCTCTGTTCTTTTTGTGTGTGTGTGTGTGGTTTTGATTTTTAGAAATGTTTGTGTTTGTGTTGTGGTATCTGGTCTTATATTTATACCATTATGTAATAACTTTAATCCTTTTCTTTAATGATATATTATTCCCACCTAAAATGTGCAATATAATTACTGTTTCCTCTTCCCTTCTATCTCTGCTCTACTACCAAATATTAACCAATACTATCTTTCTATTTACTTTTGTACTGTTAAATATGCTTAGATTTTTATTACATGATTTGTTGGCTTTAAATAAAATCCTCTGACTCTCAGCTATTACTTATAAATCCCACAATAATTTCTTTCTCTTCTGTATCAGTGCACATCCATACCCACTTTTCCGCCTTATTTTCCGTAAGTTTTTGTCAGCATGTATAATTTTAATATATTTTCTCACTTCAACTTCTGAAACCCAGAAGTTTCAGCCTTAGTGCTAAAGTTAAATATATTTGATATTGATCACCAGTCCTTTTGCCCACCTCTCCCCCATCAGCTCTTGCTTGACTACTGTTCAATCTGCTGGAAGTGTCTTCAAAAAGGCTCATGAGAATATTGTTTGAGCTTTTTCATGTTTAAAACAATTTATCTGTAGCTTTTATTTTTGGGAGCAGCTTAGATGGATCTTGGGTCACACTTTCTTCGAGTATCTTATAGATGTTGTTTTATTATTGTTTAGCATTAAATCTTTTTGTGACCAGATAAATGTATTTTTTTATAAGTGATTTGTGTGTGTGTGTGTGTGTGTGTGTGTGTGTGTGTGTGCTTTTTACTATGCCATGCTTAAGTGTTGACCATTCTGGATTAATGTTTTCCTAGCAAACAATGAGCCTTACATAGATGCCAGTTTTCTTTAATTTCAGGACTCTTTCTTGAATTATATATTTAAAGTGTTTCTTTGTGTGTTTTTAAAAATCTCAACTTTTATTTTAGATTCAGGGCCTGCAGGTTTATTACATGGATATACTGTGTGATGTTGAGGTTTGGGATATGATTAATCCCGTCATCACCTAGACAGTGAGCATAGTACCCAGTTTTTTTTTTTTTCTTTAGATGGAGTCTCACTCTGTCATCCAGTCTTACTCTGTCAACCAGGCCCGATCTTGGCCCATTGCATCCTCTGCCTCCCGGGTTCTAGTGATTCTCCTACCTCAACCTGCTGAGTAGCTGGGATTACAGGTGTGTGCCATCATGCCCAGGTAATTTTTGCATTTTTAGTAGAGATGGGGTTTTGCCATGTTGGCCAGGCTGGTCTTGAACTCCTTACCTCAAGTGATCCACCCACCTCGACCTCCCAAAGTGCTGGGATTATAGGCGTGAGCCACTGCGCCTGTCCAGTACCCAGTAGTTTTTCAATCACTGCCCACTTTCCTTCCTCCCACCTCCCTCTGGTAGTCCCCAGTGTCTGTTGTTCCCATTAATATGTCTCTGTGTTCCCGATGTTTACCTCCCAGTTGTGAGAACATGTGGCTGGGTGTGGTAGCTCACACCTGTAATCCCAGCATTTTGGGAGGCTGAGGTGAGCAGATCACTTGAGGTCAGGAGTTCAAGAGCAGCCTGGCCAACATGGTGAAACCCCGTCTCTACTAAAATACAAAAATTAGCTGGGCATGATGGCAGGTGCCTGTAATCCCCGCTACTCGGGAGGTTAAGGCGGAAGAATCACTTGAACCTGGGAGGTGGAGGTTGCAGTGGGCCGAGATGGTGCCATTGCAGTCCAGCCCGGGTGACAGAGCAAAACTCTGTCTCAAAACAACAACAACAAAAACAAAAACAAAAGTGAGAACATGTGATCTTTAGTTCACTTAGGATAATGGCCTCCAGCTGCATCCATGTTGCTGCAAAGTATATGATTTTATTCATTTTTATGGTCGTATAGCAGCCCATGGTGTATATGTATCACATTTTCTTTATCTAGTCTACCGTTGATGGGAACCTAGGTTGATTCCACGGCATTGATATTGTGAATAGTGCTGTGATGAACATAGGAGTGCATGTGTCTTTTTAGTAGAACAATTTATTTTCGTTTGGATATATACCCTATAATAGGATTGCTGGATTGAATGGTAGTTCTGAGTTCTTTGAGAAATCTCCAGACTGCTTTCTACAGTGGCTGAACTAATTTACAGTCACATCAGCAGGTATGTATGTTCCCTTTTCTCCTTGCCAGCACCTACTGTTTTCTGACTTTTTAAATAATAGCATTCTGACTAGTGTGAGATGCTATCTCAATGTGGTTTTGATTTGCATTTCTCTGGTGATTTAGTGATGTTGATCATTTTCTCATGTTTGTGGACTACATGTATCTCTTCTTTTAAGAAGTGTCTGTTCATATCTTTAGTTCACTTTTTAACAGGGTTAATTTTTTTTTGCTTGTTAAATTATTTACATTCCTTATAGATTTGGATATTAGACCTTTGTCAGATGCATAGTTTGTGAATATTTTTCTCTCATTCTGTAGGTTGTCTGTTTACTCTGTTGATAGTTTCTTTTGCTGTGTAGAAGCTTTTTAGTTTAATTGGGTCCCACTTGTCAATTCTTGTTTTTGTTGCAATTGCTTTCAAGGACTTAGTGATAAATTCTTTCCCAAGGCCAATGTCTAGAATGGTACATCCTAGGTTTTCTTCGAAGATTCTTGTACTTTGAGTCATATATTTATGTCTTCAATCCCTCTTCAATTTTTGTTTATGGTGAAAGGTACAGATTCAGTCTCATTCTTCTGCTATGGCCAGCCAGCTCTCCCAGAACCATTTACTGAATAGGAAGTCTTTTCCCCATTGCTTGTTTTTGTCAACTTTGTCAAAGATCAAATGGCTGTAGGTGTGCAGCTTTACTTCTAGGTTCTCTTTTCTGTTCCATTGGTCTATGTGTCTGCTTTTGTATCAGTATCATGGTGTTTTCGTGACTGTAGCCTTATAGTATAGCATGTAGCTTATAGTATAGTTTAAGCCTTATCATTTATAATGTGATGTCTCCAGCTTTGTTCTTTTTGCTTAAGATTGCGTTAGCTATTTGGGCTCTTTTTTGGTTTCATATGAATTTTAGCATAGTTTTTTTTCTAGCTCTGTGGAAATGATGCTGGTAGTTTGATAGGAATAGCATTGAATCTGTAGATTGCTTTAGGTAGTATGGCCATTTTAACTATATTCATTCTTCCAATCTGTTAGCATGTATGTTTTTCCATTTCTATGATTTCTTTCAGCAGTGTTTTGTAGTTCTTCTTGTAGAGATATGCTTCAGTGTTGACCACTCTGGACTTTTTTTCCCAGTGAACAGTGAGCCTTATGCTGATGCTAGTCCTCTTGAATTTCAGGAATATTTCTTGATTTCAATATTTAAATTTTTTGTGGTTTATTGTTTTGGTTTTCTTCTTTGGGAAAAAAAATTTTTTAGTCAACTTCATGTGTCTTCTAGTCATTCCATTTTTCTCTGTAATTTGTTTTATATTCTGACTATCCTTTTCATTGTATTTTCTTTTCTCATTTATAACCATATGTATACATTTCTAACGTTTTTCTTAGACTGTCTGATCTCATTATGTGTTTAATTTTGTGTTTAAATTTGTAATGAGTCTTTTCTTTTAGTTATTTGTGGATATCTTCCCCAAATTCTTGCATTTCTATTTGTGGTTTTTCTTACTAAAGTTAATTGCTTTGATACATTTTTAAAAATACTTATTCTTTTTCTTCTTCTTCTTCTTTTTTTTTTTTTTTTGATATGGAGCTACCACCCAGGCTGGAGTGCAGTGGTGCAATCTTGGCTTACTGCAACCTCTGCCTCCCAGGTTCAAACAATTCTCTAGCCTCAGCCTCCTGAATAGTGGTACTACATGTGCACGCCACCGTGCCTGGCTAGTAGAAAAAACCTTTTGTTTTTTCAGTAGAGACCAGTTTTCACCATAATGGCCAGGCTGTTCTCGAACTCCTGACCTCAGGTGATCTGCCCACTTCAGCCTCCCAAAGTGCTGGGATTACAGGCATGAGCAACCACACCCAGCCTAAAATACTTATTCTTATAATATCTTTATCTCAGTGTTATGTAGTCCTTTTGAAAAATTTTGTTTTTCTACATATCCATAAAACTATTGAACTAACTGGCTTTTTATGAGCCAGCTATTTGCCATGATTTGTGTGTGTGTGTGTGTGTGTGTGTGTATAGAGGAGTGTTGAGAACTGGAGGGAGGGAAAGGGAAGACCTAAGGTTGGTTTCCTAAGCTTCACAATTCAAAGGCTGTCTCACTTCTCCCACCAAAAAGAAAGACCACTTCTGCATCTATTGATCGCACATATGATTCTTTCTTCTGCTTCTATGAATCAAACATAGTCCAGCAATGTTTCTGCTACTGACTGTACTTACTCCAGTATCCTCAACCGTTGCTACAAAGGGCGGATATGGTCTTTACCTTCTATGTTGAGCCACTTACATCTGTAGCACAGCATATATTTTCAATGGTACATTCTGAGTTGTGCCTTTGCAGGGTTCCTTTTCACCTGCTCAGCGTCTGGGAATTATTTCTGTCAATTTTTCATTCTTCTTTTGCTTTTGTTTAATTTCCAAGCAGAGAGGAAAACTATGCAGACCCACTGAGCTATGTAGTAGAAGTGCTCACTGGCATCTCTTGACTGGTCTTCTTTGTAATCAGCAACATAGCAAGATGTTGATGAGATGAGAGTGAGATGAGACTAAGGTACAATTTCTGTTCAGTGTTTAATTTCTTGTGACTAGCTGGTTGGTCGGTGAGACCACTTAGCTAGCAAAAATAAGTAAAGTAGTCTGACAAAATTGTTCTAATATGCACAATCTGAAAGTATTTCCACAAAAATAAGCATTTTTATTTACCAATTCAGTTGAACAGCAACAACAACAATAATAGCAAAATACCAGGGGCAATTGACAAAATTACAGTCTGGGAATTTTACTTTTCAATTTATGACCATGGTCAACCTTCTACATTTTGTCATAATTTCATCCATTCATGAAAGATGACAAAAACGGACTTTAATGGAGTTTATTAGTGTCATGAAATATTATGTTAGAGAAATATTAAATCACATATAGTACAAATGCTATGGTTAGAATGTGTCCCCTTCAAAATTCAAGGGTTGAAACTTACTGGCCAATGTGATAGAATTAAGAGATGAGTCCTTCAACAGGTGATTAGGCCATGAGGGCTTTTCCTTTGTGAAAAAGATTAAGGTTTTCATAAAAGGAACTTCATGTAGCATTCAGCTCTCTTGCCTTCTTACCTTCAGCCTCTAGAACTTTGAGAAAATAAATTTCTGTTCTTTTCGTTTTTTTGATGTTATGACCTGAGATTTCTATTCTTACATAAATTACCTAGTCAGTGGTGTTCTTTTTTTATTTTTTTAAAGAGATGGGGTCTTACTCTGTTGCCTAGGCCGGAGTGCAGCAACATGATCGTAACTCACTATAACCTCAAACTCCTGGTTTCAAGTGATCCTCCCACCTCAGCCTCCCATGGAGCTGGGACTACAGACATAGCCACTGTGCCCAGCTAATTTTGTAAGTAGTTGTTGTTTAGTAGAGGTGAATCTCACTAAGTTGCCCAGGCTGGCCTCAAACTCATGAGCTCAAATGATTTTCTTGCCTTGGCCTCCCGAAGTGTGAGGATTATAGGCATGAGCACCCAGCCTATGTCTGTTGTATTCTATTATAGAAGCACAAACACACCAAGACAGAAGTCACTAAACACACTTCTGTTAAGGCTGTTTTGGCTAGTCTTTTGTTATGTTGTTGCTGTTTTTTTAAGTAGTGCAACATGGCTAAAAGCATCGTGAAAGTGCTTTGAGGGTATTAGATTCAAATCCTGTTTGTATGGTTTTATTGTGTTTGGGCCCTAGGAATAAAGCTTACTCAGTAGGTTGTTTTTCAGTGCAAAGAGTTGAATTTTGGACTCCATGGTAGCATGGTAATAAAAAGGCATGGCATTAAATACAGTCCTAGGAATTGCATTTTGATTTTTGGCCAAACCCAAAGGACCAGATTATAACTTATGTCTTCATCACTTCTTTGGAAGCTCATGAGCCCCTCCCACAAATATTTCCACAGTAAATGGAAATCTGTCCTCCATAATAGCATACTTGTGATCAGATTTTATGGTATTTGGAAGAGTATTTTTTTAGAAATTCTTTGCAAACTAAAAGAGACAGACCTTTTGAGTAAATTTTTATGTCATTTCTTCTTAGAAGTAGGTATCATAATTCTTGATCCAGGAATGAATGTAGGTAATGTCAAATCTCTGAAGCCCAGATTCTTCATTTTTCAAATGACAGAGACTACCTGAATTGCTTTTCAATGCTCTCAATTTGTTAACTGAAAGGTGGATGTAGAGCTATCTCAGAACACAGCAGTTTTGTGGAATAATTTTTGAAAGTCATTGGGTAGGATGGATGACCACCTAAGCCCCATTTCCTTGTGCTAATTTTTTCTTTTAAACACTTATTTAGGGATGCGCAATATTGGGGCTAAAATACAGATTATTGGGCACATATTATTATCTACTCTCAGATAACCCTACTGCTTGTGATTGCATGATTTTAATTTTATTCATTTAGGTAGTTAAAAATGCATGATTTTAATTTTATTGATTTAGATAGTTTAAAAAATTTCAGTTGTCTGTACTTAAACTGCAATTGCTCCCAGAAGAGATTATGCCTTAACTTTCTGTTCCTGAAGTCTTTTATTATCACTTAGTACTTTAGACCAAAATTATTGGCATTCAATTTTACAAGACTATTGTGGTTCAGAGATTGTGTCTTATAGGGAGTGGGGTAGGGAGGAACAAGAAGTTGGAAGTCCCAAGTTTTTTGTTTTTGTTTTTGAGGCAGAGTCTCAGTCTGTTGCCCAGGCTCAAGTGCAGTGACACAATCTCGACTCACTACAACTTCTACCTCCCGGGTTCAAACAATTCTCCTGCCTCAGACTTCTGAATAGCTGGAATTACAGGCACGCACCACCATACTTCTGAATAGCTGGAATTACAGACACGGACCACCATACCTGGTTAATTTTTTTTGTATTTTCAGTAGAGTTGGGGTTTCACCATTTGGCCAGGCTGGTCTCAAACTCCTGACCTCAGGTGATCTGCCCACCTTGGCCTCCCAAAGTGCTGGGATTACAGGCGTGAGCCACCTTGCCTGGCCCCAATTAATGATAAATGTAAAATTTTGCTAAAAAGCAGTTCAACTTTTTTCTTAATGACACTAACCTAACATTTATCTAGTACTGTGATGTGACAAACGTGAAAGTCGTTCCTTCCCCTTGACACTGTACAACCACCTGCTAGAAATTTGTTGGAATAATTTTGCAAACCTATAATATCTATGAGGAAAATATGCAATGTATCACTTGCACAAACATAAGTGGTGGTCCTGCCTGATACAGAGTGTGCATTCCATGATCTCTCTTTTCCTCCCCTCTCTATGTAGAAGATAGTTTATATAATCTGATAAGGGAGTGATATTGTTTTCTTTTTCTTTTTCTTTTTCTTTTTTTAATAGAGACAGGGTTTCTCCATGTTGGTCAGGCTGGTCTCGAACTCTCAACCTCAGGTGATCTGCCTGCCTTGGCCTCCCAAAGTGCTGGGATTACAGGCATGAGCCATTGCGCCAGGCCGATATTGTTTTCAAATATAGTGGATAGTGTAATAAAAAATTTGATGTATAGTAAGTCCAACAGATCAGGAGACAATCATCATTGAGAAGAGAGATTATTACTCACAGTTTCCAAGAGGAGAGGGCATCCCACACCACCAGTGGGCCACACAGGGGAGCACCAGGGTCAATCAGGAGGCAGAAGGAGAGGGAGGAACTATGGACAAGTCTTCCTTGTGGTTTCTGTAGGAAGGAACAGGTGAGGAAGGGCAAGCAGACTTAGGATTGACTAGTTTGAAGAATTTCAGAGGGCTCTGAGGCATAGGGTTGGCCTTTCTTTTCTGGTTCTTGGTCTTAGGGTGATCAAGGCAAGTGGATAGTGGCTGGAGTGTGAGAGCATGATAAAGGGGATGGTTGGGATGTGGGTTCTGGATTGGTTGGTTTGCATTTGGAACACACACTCCGTGTCAAGCTGCCCACTAAGAAGACCCAAGGTTAGTCCCTCAATAGATCAGTAGATATCTATCTGTCTGTCTAGCTTTTATATATATGTAGTTGTAGTTTAGTTTAGTTATCTCCTTCCACACGATAATGTAAATTCTTTTTAATATAGTCTTTTATAAACAGACTTCTAATTTTGATGTATCCTATTTATCAATCTTTTTCTTTATGTTTTCCTTTTAAGAAATTTTGCCTACCCAAGTTCATGTAGATGTTCTCCAATGTTATCTTCTAGGGGGTTAGATGTTCTAACTGTTGTATTTAGATCTGCAATCTACCTGAAATTGATTTTGCATATAATGGGAGGTAAGAGTCCAATTTAGTTTTTTCCACTTACATACTCAATTTATCCAGTATGATGTAAAAATATTCTTTTCAATTGGGGAAAATTGAAATCTTATAATGAGTTTTCCTCTTCCTGAGCATAATATACCCTTCCATTGACTTAGGTATTCTTTAGTTTCTGTCAAATTGCATGGTTTTTCAGTGTGTAGAGAGACAGTGCTCCATGTGTCTCTCAGGTTTATGTACATCTTATAAGCAAAGGCACCTAACTACCTTTGTTCTGGAGTGTCTTTTAGGGGTGTGTATGTAGTAAACAGCCCTGGAATATATTGTTAGTGTCCTCTGGAGTGAAGGAAAAGTTTATTTACCGTCTAGAATGATAAAGGTAATGTTTGCCTCTGAGGTAAAGGTCAGGAAAGCTTACTACCTATTATAAAAGATTTGAGTTCCCTAGGCTGAGAGTTCCTCTCCTGTAACGCAACCTACTTCCATGCAGGCATCATCTGGCACTCTTGTGTTGCCCTGTGCGAATTGTGACTTGGAAAACCAGCACAAATGCCAATACCCTGGCTAGTTTATTGCTGTAAGGATTAAACTATCTTTTTACTCTGCCCCAAGGAACTTGTGTCTTCTGCCAGCATCCATAAAACTATGGCTGGCTAACTTGTTAATTTGAAAGCTGGGCAAATTCCCAAACACTGTGACACCTGTCACTTCGTTACTTCTCAGTACGGTAGAAGTACTTTTATTAGATTTGCTCCTAGGTATTACATACTTTTGATGCTATTGTAATTTTTATAAGTTAGATTTTTTAATTCTTTATCAGTTCATTTAAAAGAAATGCAGTTGATTTTTGTTTATTGTCTTGTGTTCATGGACTTTGCCCAATTCATTTATTTGAAAGTTTTTTTCCTATAGGTTTTTTGTACACAATCATGTCATATGTAAACAATGAGAGTTTTTTCTTTCTTTCAAATCTTTATCTATTTTTTTTTATTGTGCTTTATTGCACTGTTCAGAATTTTCAGAACAATGTTAGATAGATTTGGTGATAGCTAGAGTTCTTGCCTCAGACCAAATTTCAATATTTAACCATTATATATGTTGAGTATAACTTTTTTAAAATAACAGCTTTATGAAGATAAAATACACATGCCATAAATTAACTCTTTAAAAGTGTACAACTACATAGGTTTTAGATTATACAATCACCCACCAATATCTAATTTTAGAACATTTTCATCACCTCGAAAAGGAAACTCTCTACCCTTTAGCAATCACTTCTCATTTTCTTCTTTACCCAGCAACCACTAATTTATATTTCTCAATTGATATGCCTATCTTGGACAAGTCATGTAAATGGAACAATGCAATATGTAGATTTAGTGTCTGGGTTTCTTTCACTTAGCGTAAAGTTTTCAAGATACATCCATGTTGTAGCATATATCAACACTTGTTTCTTTTTATAGGCAAGTAATATTTTATTGCATGTCTATAATTATACTGTATTTTATTTTTCTATTTATCAATTGATAGACATTGGGTCATTTCCATTTTTGTTTATTATAAATAATGCTGTTCTCAACATTCATATATAATTTTTGTAGGGACACATTTTCATTTCTCTTGGGTTTATATGGTCTTTTAAAATGATAGTCATCAAAGTGAGTGTGAAGTGGTAGCTCACGATTTTGATTTGCATTCCTCCATCATTAATGATGTTGAATATCCTTTCCCGTACTTATTGCCCATTTGTCTACCTTCTTTGGGGAAATGCCTATTCAAATCCTTAGCCCACGTTTGAATGGTCTATTTGTCTTTTTATTTTAGAGTTGTTAAGAACTCTTTTTACATTTGGATGCAAGTCCCTTATTAGATACGTGACTTGCATGCACTCATTTCCTCTCATTCTTTGGCTTATCTTGAAGGTGTCCTGTGAAGTAAAAAGTGTTTGTTTTTGATGAAATCTATTTTTAAATTTTGCAGCTTGTGCTTTTAGTATTGTAACAAAGAAGGCTTTCTTTGCCTAATGTAGGATCATGAAACTTTTCTACTATTTTTTTTCTAAGAATTTTATAGTTTTTGCTCTTACATTTAGGTCTCTGATTCATTTTGAGTTAATTTTTGTATATGTGTGAAATCAGGGTCCAACCTTGTTCTTTTACATGTGGAATTGATTGTTTCAGTACCATTTGTTGAAAAGAATATTGTTTGTCACCCAAATTGTCTTAGTACTTTTGCCAAAAGTCAATTGTCCATAAATGTTAAGGGTTTATTTCATGATCTATATGTCAATCCTTATTCCAGTTCCTTAAAGCCTTAGTACTATAGCTTTGTAATACATTTTGAAATTGGGAAATGAGAGAGAGTTCTCTTTGTTCTTGTTTTTCAAAAGTTTCTTGGCTGTTCTGGGTCCCTTGCATTTCCATATGAATATTAGGATCAGTTGTCAATTTCTGAGTTTAAAAAAGCAATTGTTATTTTTCAGGGATTGTGTTGAGTCTATAAATCAATTTGCAGAGTATTGTTATCTTAGCAATACTATGTCTTTCAGTCCACAAATATGGAATGTCTTTTATTTTATTTTATTTTATTTTATTTTATTTTATTTTTGAGACAGAGTCTCTATCACCAGGCTGAAGTGCAGTGGTGTGATCTGGGTTCACTGCAACCTGTGCCTCCCGGGTTCAAGCAATTCTCCTGCCTCAGCCTCTTGAGTAGCTGAGACTACAAGTGTGTGCCACCACGCCCAGCTAATTTTTGTATCTTTAGTAGAGACAGGGTTTCACCATGTTGGCCAGGATGGTCTCCATCTCTTGACCTCGTGATCCACCCGCCTTGGCCTCCAAAGGTGCTGGTATTACAAGTGTGAGTCACCGCACTTGGCCTATTTATTTTCATTCTTAATTTCTTTCAACAATGTTTTGTAGTTTACAATGTACAAGTTTTGCACTTCTGTTGTTAAATTCATCTGAGTATCTTGTTCTTTTTGAAGCTATTATAAATGAAATTGTTTTCTCAATTTCATTTTTTGTGTGTTCACTATAGGTTTTTATAAATATTCTTTACCAGGTTTGTTTTTATTTCTAGTTTGCTGATGATTTTTAATTGATATGTAACATTTGTACATCTGATATGCTGTTACATGCATAAAATATGCAGTGATCAAGTCAGGATATTTTGGGTGTTCATCACCCTGAGTATTAATCATTTCTGTGTTCTGGGAACATTTCAAGCCTTCTAGCTATTTTGAAATATATAATACATGTTATTAATCATCGTCACCCTACTCTGCTATTAAATATTAGAATTTATTCCTTCTAACTGTATGTTTGTACCCATTAACCAATCTCTCTCTATTCCCTTCCACCCACACAGCCTTCCCAGCCTCTGGTATCTATCATTCTACTCTTTACATTCATGAGAGCAACTGTTTTAGCTCCTACATATGAGTAAGAACATCCAACACTTGTCTTTATGTATGTGGCTTATTTCACTGAACATAATGACCTCTGGTTCCATTCATGTTACTGCAAATGACATGATTTTATTATTTTTATGGCTGACTAGTATTCCATTGTGTATATATACCACATTTTCCTTATCCATTCACCCATTAACAGACATCTAAGTTGACTCTATATCTTTGCTATTATCAATAGTGCTGTGATAAACATGGAAGTGCAGATATCCCTTTTATATGCTGATTTTTTTTCCTGTGGATAAATACCCAGTAGTGGGATTGCTGAATCATACAGTAGTTCTCCTTTTGGTTTTTTGGGAAATCTCTATACTGTTTCTCGTAGTGGCTATACTAATTTACATTTTCACCAACAGTGTTTGAGTTCCCTTTTCTTTGCATCCTTGCTAGCATCTGTAATTTTTTTTGTCTTTTTAATAATAACCATGCTAATTGGGGTGAGATGCTGTCTCCTTGTAGTTTTGATTTGCATTTCTCTCATGATTAGTGATGTTGAGCATTTTTTCATAAACTTTCATAAGCTCATTGTTGGCCATTTGCTTGCTTTCTTTTGAGAAATTTCTATTCATGTCTTTTGCCTCTTTTTAATGGGATTTTCTTTCCCCACTGTTGAGTTTCTTGTATATTCTGGATTTGAATATTAGTCCCTTGTTGGATGAAAGATTTACAAATGTTTTCTCCCATTCAGCTGGGTGTTTCTTCACTCTGTTGATTGTTTCCTTTGTTGTGCAGAAGCTTTTTAGTTTAATGAAGTCCCATCATTCTATTGCCATTTTTCTTGCCTGTGCTTTTGAGGTCCTACCCCTATATCTTTGCCTAGATTCAAGTCCTGAAGTGTCTCCTTTATGTTTTCTTCTAATCATTTTATAGTTTCGAGTCTTACATTTAAGTCTTTAATCCACTCTGAGTTGATTTTGGTATATAGTGAGAGAAAGGGGTCCAGTTTCATTGTTCTGCATATGAATTTTTATAGCACTGTTTATTGAAGAGAGTGTCTTTTCCCTGATATATATTTATGGTGTTTTAAAAAAATAAATAAATGTTTGTTTTTACCAAGTGTTTTTGCTGCACTACTGATGTGATCATATATTTTTCTTCTTCATTTTAATACTGTGGTAAGATACATTATTTTATTTGCAAACATCAGACCAGCCTTACATTCCATAAAAACTGCAACTGGTTGTGATTTTTAAAAACATTTCTGGGGGCCGGGCGCGGTGGCTCATGCCTGTAATCCCAGCACTTTAGGAGGCTGAGGTGGGCAGATCACGAGGTTGAGAGATTGAGACCATCCTGGCCAACATGGTGAAACCCCGTCTCTACTAAAAGAAGTACAAAAAATTAGCCGGGCGTGGTGGTGCGTGCCTGTAGTCCCAGCTACTTGGGAGGCTGAGGCAGGAGAATTACTTGAAACCGGAAAAATGGAAGTTACAGTGAGCCGGGATTGTGCCACTGCGCTCCAGCCTGGTGATAGAGCGAGACTCTGTCTCAAAAAAAAAAAAAAAATGTCTCGGATATACTTTTAAAATATTTTACTTAAAGTTTTCCATCAATGAAAAAGCATTTTACATTCATGAAAAAGCTTGGTCAATAATTTGCATCTCATATAATGTCTTCAGATTTTGATATTCAGGTTTTCCCTACATTTAATGAGTGAAATGTGGTCTCTCTTTTTATATTTCCTGGAAAATTTTGCATAATTTTTTGTTATTTCTTTCATAAACATTTATAGAAATTCACAGGTAGAGCCATCTAGGCCTAGGATTCCTTTGTTAGTAGGGTTTAAGTTTCATATTTGATTATCTGTCTTTTTATGTCCCTGATTATTTTACACAAATGCCAGATGAATATGTATGCTATGTATAATTGTTGTGTGTAGGGGTTACACATACACAGTGACTCTCAAATGTGGAATGATCCAATAAACCAAAGAACTAAGCAGACAAATGTAGCTTGTCAATGGAGGGCAATTGAGGAACTTATGGATGAAAGTGTGGTCTCAAGAGGCTGCAAGAAGGGTAGATTTCTGCACCATTACTTTGCAGACTCAGAGCTTATATACCATAGGGAAAGGGGTATGGGCTCTATAGAGACAATTGAAGGCAACCCTCCAGAACAAGCAAGAATGCTGTGTGCTGTGGCCTATAATTTGTGTGACCACATCAAGGGCGCTTGGATCCAAAAGCAGGATTTATGTTGAGTACATGTTCTCACACTAAGAACATCAAGTAAAGTAGGAACCAGGAGGCATTCATGAGACTGTGACCAATCAGAAGTCAATATGGCAGATTCACATCCAAGATGGAGTCACTTTTGTCTCCACATTAATTGTAGTTAATTTGAATATCTGTGTGATGTTATCTTCCTCAAGAGAGGACTTACTTTTGTTTCCCACAGAGGAGTGGGTCCTTTAATATAATCAGAGTGAGATGACTTGAATTTGGGCCTCATTCTTTGGGAGGGTAGTCTATTTCTGGCACCCCTATCTCTAGGGCGTATCCCTTCTGAGGTCCAAACTGGAAGCTTGGCTATCTATTAGGGTCCCTTGTTTTCGCTGAAAGAAAACAGCCTTCTTTGCTTTTCCCACTAGTTCCTTGGGATTGTGTCAAGCTACACTTAGTTTCTCAGCAGCTGCTCTCTGTCCTGACGCTATGCTTCTCGGTCTCTGTTGTCTGACTGGCAAATGTCTCCAGGAGAAAAAGTCAGATGGTATGTTGGGCTGACTTTCCTGGGTTTCTCATCTATCTGGGATCTTCACAAAGATATTTATTTTATTATCTCCAATTTTTCTAGTTATTCACAATGAGGAGGTTGGCCTGAAACAAGTTAATTCCACCAAAGTCAGAAGTAAACATTCCACATTGTCTCTTGAATGAAAGCATGAATGAAAGGTGGCTTTAAAAAAGTAAGTACTTCTGTGATTAATACTTATCAGTGCAAGTCCAGCAGTCTTAGGGAAAGATAATTTAAAAAAAATTTGAGTATTGAAATTTTAATTTGCACCTTGGGTAATGCATATTCTAAACTGAGAAAAGTAATATCCATTAGTAGAATGTGTTTATCCAAAAATAGAGACCAAAAATAGAGACCCCTAGTTGCTTTCTAGCAAGCTAAACAGTGATTGCTGAACTTTGAACTGGGTAATAGCAATTTGTTACTAAGCACTGTACTCATTATTTACTCTTTTGTGCACTTTTATTTCTCAAAACGTACCCTGGAACAGTTGGAGCATAAGTCGAAACAAATCTAAAAATATTCTTGTGATAAATGAATCATACACCAGCTGGTTGCTATGTTTTTGTTGACAGGAACCTGACATGTATTGTGGCTTTATTTTCTAAATAATGATGTGCTTTTGTTCAATATAAAACTAATGCCACCAGACAGCAACTTTAAAGCATGAACTTTGGGCTGTTTTCAGCAATACTGACAAGTTTACCTTTACCCACTTGCCCTCACCTTTCCCATCTGATAGAGTGCTGCCTTGCATTTATGGGATGGGTCCTCAGGTTATATATTGAGTCTATTGCCTTAACCAGAAATCTTAGACTCTCAAACATAATATTTCTCTACTGAGCTAATAGGCCCAGCTTGTTTAAAACCAGGTGCTTTCATGTCATTAGTAAAGAGTGAAACCTTATTAAGATAAATTATTTATGATGGGTGATGCAAATATTCAGTTCAAAGTGGTTTAAACTATGTGTACCTTGAGTCAACATACGGGAGCCTGAGTTACTTTTTGCGCACTAATAATTTCCTTAACAGAATGAACTTCAGTGAAAGGAGGGAAAATAAACTTAATTTATATTCTGGGGAATTAAACACATTGATCTTTAGCTAGTATAAGCCCAACAATTGTTTAAAGGAAGACAAACCATGCTGTATGTAGCTCTTCTTCAGCTGTCATAAACTAATGATCAGTGGTGATTCTAAAAGTAAATGTGGACCAGGTGTGGTGGCTCATGCCCATAATCCCAGTACTTTGGGAGGCCAAGGCAGGCGGATCACCAGAGATCAGGAGTTCAAGACCAGCTTGTCCAAAATGGCAAAACCCCGTCTTTACTAAAAATAAAATAAAATAAGCTCAACCTGGTGTGGTTGCAGGCACCTATAGTCCCAGCTAACCGAGAGGCTGACACACGAGAATCACTTTAACCCGGGAGGCAGAGGTTGCAGTGAGCTGAAATTGTGCCACTGCACGTCGGCCTGGGTGACAGAGCAAGACCCCATCTCAAAAAAAACAAACAAAAAAAGGAAATGTCCATTAAGTATAATGCTATTTAAATTTTGAGACCTTCTGAATTATGTAAAGTGTTTGTTTAATAAAAGTGAAGTACCCTTTAAAACTATGCTGTCTGATGCAGTGGTCAGTTGTCATCTGAGTGACTTTGAGCACCTGTAATGCAGAGAGTATGCATTGAAGTGGGCTCTAGGTGTAAACCTCACACCTGATTGTTATTCACTTGAGTGAATAACAAATACAAGAATATAAAATATTTCATTAAATATTCTAAATATTTATATGTTGAGTGATGTTGCTTGTACGTTAGAGTAAATGGAAAATATTGTTAAATTTGATTCTACCTGTATTTCTTTTTACTTTTTGATGTGGTGACTAGACGATTTTTATTTCTATATGTGGTTTACATTATTATTTCTATTGGTCAGAGCTGCTTGAGAAGCTTAAAAATATTGGATAACATTTAGAAACGTAAAAGTCAATCTCTCCAGGTCCAGTTTAATTATGAAAAGTGGAATATTTAAATATCTAAACACAGATGCTCCCTTCCTGCAGAGGGGCTGCGGACACCCTGACTCTAGCCCACAGAGACCCACTGCAGGTCCTCACCTCCAGAACTGTCAGATAATGAATCTGTGTTGTTTTAAGCTACCAAGTTTCCAAAAATTTGTGACAGCAGCCAGAGGAAACTCATGCAAACACAGAGGAGGAAACTGAGACTCTCAGAATGTAGGAAACTTAACCAAATCACAGGTGTTTGAGGAGCGTCCTGTGGCTCAGACTTAGGGCTTCTAATTCCCAGTGTAGTGTAATATTGATCTCACACCACTGATGCAGTGAAAGTAATAAACCAAGAGACCTTTGTAAACTGAGATCACAGCTGTCCCCTCCTCTCAATGTACTGAGGAAAGCCTCCTGAGAGAAAAAGCAATCAAAGATCAGATCAGTAAACTGCTTTTGAAATTTAAGATGTTATAGTCTCCGTTAAAAGTGTTCTTGTAATAAGACACTTAGGAAACGTGTCTTTCCTTTAGTCAGTGGGTGGGAGAAGAGTGAAGTTTGAAAGACTGTAAAAGAGATGAATTTTAATATTAACGACTTATGCACTCATGACTATGAGCTCAGAAACGAAGGTTATTTGGGGAAATATTCTTGAAGAATTGTCGCAAAGATTGCTGGAAACTATTGCGGGCATCATTATGCAGAATTCGTGCCACATTCTTTTAACTCTTCACGAGGCAGGGAAGAATGCCTGGTTCTCAGCACTCACAGGGTTTATAGCTTGATCAGTTACAGTGTTGCAGGAATGGGCCCACAGTGGAGGAATCTCTGTGAGAGTACTGACTGTGTGGTTCTGTGTCACAGACTCACTCCCACATTCTGGGAAACTACTTGACAATGGCAAGCTGCTGGTCAAAAGCCAGGCTGAGGGCAGCTTTTCTTCTTCCCAGCTCTCTCCCTATCCTGTCCTTGCAGGTCCTTCCATTCTTCCCTCCTGCCTCTGGCCCTTCTTCTCTCCTATATCCCATCTGTTAGGCCATCCCGTTCCCCTGGCCGGTCCTCCCCTGATATTGCTGGAAATGCCTGCTGGCCTGTGACAGACTCCACCTACTCAGGACTCTACAGGTCCTAAACTCCACCCACCTTTTCTTCTGTGGCATTCATCAGCTCAGTAAGGCGCTTCCCAGGCGATCATTTGCTCAGGTCAGACTCTGGTCCTCGCCTCTGCCCTTTGCCAGTCTGCTGTCTCCTTGCCACTGGCCTTGTCCCTTCCAGGCCCTTCTCCATGGATTGTGTGAGGGGCCCTCAGCTTGGTGTGCCATCCAGCCCTGTGATCCGGCACTCTCTCCAGTTCATGCTCCCCTCCCACCCTGCCTCTCTCATCCTGCTTTCCAGCTTGGAAGATTTATTTGCAGCTGCTGGGTTGCTTCTTGCTTCAGGGCCCTTACCCATGCCTGTACCTTTTGCTGAGAATGACTTTCCTTTAAGTACAGTGCCTGGCAAGGAACTTCCCACTGATCGTAAAGACTTTTCGCAAGCTTTTTCCTAGAAAGCTGGCCCTGACCTAGACCCTCCCTACTGAGGGAACTGAGAACCCTGCTGCTCAGTGTTGGTCTGCCTCTGCAGACACCTACTGATGCCTATGGCCTGGGCTGATGCTGGCCATGCCACCTCCACTCTGCTGGGTGCCCGGTGTCTCTTTATAGCAGAATCGCATATCACTCTCATGCGTCTGGGGATTGACGCACCTATCACGTGGGAGTTGCTCAGTGGAAGATGAGCAGTCATCCCAGCCACATGTCAAGATATTTGTCACTGAAAGACCAGATCTTGCAGGCACGAATGTTTGGAATATTTGTCCCATCATTACATTTGTCTAGAAATACAAGAGCATGGGAAAAGCATACTTTTTGTTTGTTTTACAGAGATCTATTGTTTTCTTTAAAATGGCAAAACAGGCTGGGCTCGGTGGCTCACGCCTGCAATCCCAGCACTTTGGGAGGCCAAGATGGGCAGATCACCTGAGGTCAAGAGTTTAAGACATGCCTGGCTAATATGGTAAAACCCTAACTCTACTACAAATACAAAAATTAGCTGGACGTGGTGGCTCACGTCTGTAGTTCCAGCTACTTGAGAGGCTAAATCACAAGAGTCGCTTGAACCCAGGAGGCAGAGGTTGCAGTGAACTGAGATCATGCCACTGCACTCCAGCCTCAGCAACAGAGTGAGACTTGATCTCAAAAAATAATAATAATAATAATAATAATAAATAAAACAAGGTAAAATAAAATGGCAAAACAGAGTTGAAGAGAAAATGACAAAAACTGAATTACTAATCATTTTACATAAAATCATCCAGCAAGGAAATAGTTCAGGGAAGTATTTCTCTTTTTCTTTTTAACTTCTAAAAAACTTGTTATGGAAAAGTGCAAAAATACACAAAAGAAGAGGGAAGAGGGTAATGAAGCCCTAAGTAATCGCAACCTTGTTGCAACAATTGCCAACAGGTTGCTGATTTTAATTCATTTATCTCCATACCTTTTCTTTCCTGGAATATTTTTAAAAATCTAAAGACAAGCAAATCCTAGACAGTATATCATTTCATCTGTCACTATTTCAAGATATATTAAATATGAACCTTTTTCTTAACATAATTACCTTTATCACAGTCCCCAAATCAACAATAATTCCTTGGTATCATATAGTACTTGGTCCATGTTCAATCTCTCCTGATTGTCTCAAATATGTCAGTTTAGAGTTGGTTCGTTTCACTTGAGATAAAAATAAGTCTACACATAGCATTTGGTTGATTTTTCTCTAAAAGTATTTTTTTAAACATTCGTTTCAAAATAATTTCAGACTTACAGAATAGTTGCAAGGATGGCACAAAGAATGCTTGCATCCCTTTCACCTAGATTCATGAAAAATACTTTTGTATATTTCCAAAGAATAACTAACCACAGAGTTGATAAAATCCCAGATTTAACATTATACAATGACATAATTTAATCCACAGCTCATATTCAAATTCTGTAAAATGTTCCAGTAATGTCCTTTACGGTGATTGTTTTTCCAAGATCCAATCCAGAGTTACTCATTGCATTTGCTGTCCTTTCTCTTTAATCTTGGATCTGGAATTTTCTTTGTGCTTTTTGACCTTGGCATTGTTTTCAACTACAGGCCAGTTACGTGGAGAATATCCTGCAATTTGGGTTTTTAGGATATATTTGCATAATTAGATTCAGGTTATATGTTTTTGGAAAAATACTTCAGAGACGATGTGTGATCCTCTCAGAGTATCTTATTGGAAGGCACTTGATGCTAGTGTGTCCTAGTATCAGTGATGCAAGATCTGATTGCTTGGTGAACATGGCATCTGCTAGCGTTTTCCACTACAATGTTTTTATTTTTCCATTTGGAATTCATAAGTAATTTCTGGGGTGATACTATGAGACAGTGCCAATATCTGTTTCCTCATTAAACTTTCATCTACTAGTTGTAGCATGCACGGATGATTTTCTAACTTCATTATGCCTTCTATATTTACTAGTTGGCTTTCTGTTGTAAGGGGAAACTTTCCGTTCGCCATTGTCTCTTTCTCTCCCTCTTTCTCTCTGTGTGCACCTCTCCATTCATTTTGTTTGGTGGATTATAAGCCACAATGCTTACCACTCAGCTGCCCTAATCTGGCCACTGGACTTCTCCTGTGTCTCGTGCCATGCCCCCATCACCTTGAACATTTGTACTTTCTGGCATAAGGAGATATTCCAGAATCATCTGTGCTTTCTGTGCTCCATCCCTGCATTTGGCCTTTTCTCCAAGGAATCTTGGTGAAAGACTGAATTTTAAACACCATTTCTACAATAACAGATGGTGCATCTAACATTTTTCAACTAATATTATTTTAAAGTTAAGAGGAGATTCCACTTCACAACTAAACAGAACAATTTTAGTTAAGGTAAAAAATAAGCTGAAAAGAAATACCCTTCAGATTAATAGTATTTGTTAGTTGATGCTATATAAAATGTAAACTTTTTTAAAAACTCTGGATATAGGCTTAATACCATTTACAAGATAAATAATCCAGAGTGACGTTTGAAGCCTTTAATTCCTGCTTCATTTTCTGAAATGAATGGGCACTTAGTTGTCTGGCAAAATTATTTATCAGCATCACTGAAAGTAACTGTTGTCTCCTGTGGAGTGCCTCGCTGCAAGGCAGCATGACTGCGCCTTAAATTGAGCAGGGAAGCTCAAAAATCTTTTGCTTAGATCTCTACCTCTTGTTCTTTGCAAGCTCTCTCCCACACTTCCCTCAATAGAAGATGGAGTTCTGTTGTTCCGGTTATACCATAGCAGTGCCTCTCCAACTTCAGCGTTTGTAAGAGTCACTTGGAGTGCCAGTGAAAACTACAAACTCCTGGCTCCCCTCCATAAACGTGCAAAGTTGGGGCAGAGCCTAGGAATCTGCATTTTAACAGGCACTCTAGGAGATTTGTGGGTAAGTGATCCATCTGGAGTCATTCAGGGAGAATGACTATCCTAGTGTCAGTTAGCTTGCTCTGAATGATGGAGGACCTTTAGTCATGGAGGACATGAAATAGGACATGAATTTGCAGTTAGAAAGTCTGCGTGTGGCTACTTGTAATTATCTCATTATATCTGCATCAGCAGCCACAATTGAATAATCTAAGGAGAAAAGGACTTTTCACATGAAAAACTAGAGATTTTCTACAACTTGATTTTAAAAGTGTGTGAAACCATGTGGTTTGAGAATAGAGTGAAAACTGATCACAATGACGTTAATATCAGAATGCAGAATGAACTATGGTGACATTAGTGTTCTCAAATAAAAAGTTTGGCAAATATAAAGGGAGATGAAGAGAAGAGACAGCTCCAGAACTCTGTTCAGCAAACTGAAAAAGGTAAGCATTTCTCAATTCATTGCTTGCTTCACTCTGCTGAGATCTGAGATGAAGTACACATTGGAGAGGATTCTGAGGATTTGGTTTTTTTTTTTTTTTTTTTGGTGGAAAAATAATATGTGGCATGAAACATAGTGGAGGAAAGTCGGTCATTAAAATTGAAATGTTTAAGAACTACTGGATTATATAGGAGTATGAATTGTAAAATTCTTCTTCCAGCATCCTGCAATTTACCTTTGGAAAATCCTGGTGTCCCCTGTCCTACAACCACAGTGCAAGAGTTATATAGCTGTGGTGAGCCACTAATGTGCTCATCAAAATGTTCCTCCCTTTCTGGTACATGGTAGGATTGTACTTTCCTGTCCTCTTGGTGTTAGTGATGGCCATGTGACTTGCTTTGGCCAATGCTAAAGTATGAGTGGAATTGACAGGTGCCAATTCCAGTCAGAGCTTTAAGAATCAGTGCATAATTCACCATGCTCACTTCCTCTGCCATGGTAAATGGAAATGATCCAGATGGTAGCAGCTGATCCATTAGTCAGCCCTGGTGTAGGAGAAAGATGTGAAAGATGTGGGATAGAGGTCCCAGCCAACCGCAATGAGTGAGAAATGGGCCACATTGTTTTACATCACAGAGATTTGGGAGTTGTTTTCTATTGCATCTGACCTAGCACATCCTGAATAATTCAGTCATTAATGGCAATGGTTCATAACCTTTCTACAATGAGATCTCTTTTTACTGCAGGGATTTGAGCATATCCATGACTAAGAAATTTTGTGTGAAAGCTACTCTGAAGGTATTTTAAAATACATTTTTATTTTGCTAACCATATATAACCTTTACATATGTTTGAAAATCCATGAGTGGTAGATATCAGTGATACGCAATTCTTGGTGGACATATAGACTTGGGAGCTCTTTGCAATGATTTCTTGGTTTCCCACTGGCCAGGTAAAATAAGCTACACTTTGAGAGACAAAAGAACTCACTTTGGGAGAGGGTTTTAGAAAATAAGCTCTGCCATTATATACTGTATGATTTGGAGTTGGCTAATTTCCTTCCCTTATGGACTTCAATTGTCTTATATACAAAGCAATGATATGCCAGCCCTCCACTGCCTTTACACGGTGATTAAAGGATAATGTGACAATAGGTAAGAAATTGTTTTAAAAGAATACAAAAGGTATTTTAAAGTACATAGTATTATTTACCGTATCAAGTCTGTGCGTCGTCAAATATCATTTAATCCTTATCTTTTAAAAAATGCAGGAAGCAAGTGGTTTAATGGCAGTGTTATTATAGACTATCTGAGGACAATTGATTCAGGTTCATCTATTCTTTCAAAATATTACCTCATGAATCTAAAATAAATATCCAAACTTTTGAAATACAAGTGGACAAGCAAAGACTAAAAATAATTTCAAACAATTACAGAAGACAACAAGACAAAGTACAGGATGTGCTTCCAGAATTAAAGCAAAGTAATAAAAACAGAAACACAAGTGAATTCACTTACATGGATGTGTATGTAGATGCATACACATATAAACATCAAATTCACTTTCTCTTCTTTTCAGAGTATTGTTAGTGAAATACTAGGGGTTCTGTGTAGGTCATGCTGCTTGCTGCACAGAAAGCCAATCCCTAAGACATGTTTTACAGGAGAAGAAGGCTTTCACTGGGTGCTGTAGCTGAGGAGATGGGAGAACATTCTCCCATCTGTCTCCTCATCTGACTAAAACTGGGAGTTTATATAATGAGTAAGAATGTAACCATGTGTGGAAAAATAGGAGTTAGGGAGGGGCAAGAAAGAGGAATTGATCAACAGGAAGGAGGTGGTCTTGTAGGCAATCATGAGGGGTGAGGGGTCTGGCGTCTCATTGTCCAGATGCTGTGGTTGGTAAATTTCAGTTTCTTAATAGTATTTGGGAAGCCTGATGGTTGGTTTTTGAGATAATAATGTTCAGATAAGACAACTGTAACTTTCTCAAGTTTTAAGACTGGGAAGGTCAGCTTCTATGTTTATTCAAAAGAAACCATAAACATCAATTGATATCACTTATTGGGCCAAATTGTGTATTTTCATATATATGTGTGTGTCATTCATGCACACAAACACACACATACAGGGTTGACCCTCTGTATCTGCAGATTCCTCATCCATGGATTTAGCCAACTGCAAATCAAAATATTTAAAAAAAAACTATAATAAAAAATAATATATATTAAAAAACCAATACAGTATAACAATTGTTTACATAGCATTTACATTATATTAGATATCATAAGTAATCTAGACATGCTTAAAGTATCATAGGATGTGCAAAATATCAAAGGATATGCAAAGATTATATGCAAATACTATGCCATTTTACATAGGGGACTTGAACATATGTAGATTTTGTTATCCATGGGGGTTCCTGGAGCCAATCCCCCATGAATATTGAGGGAGGCCTATCTGTATTTTTTTATATATGTAACAAATATATATATTTTTCTGATAAATATATTTCTGATATATGTATTTTCTTGTATATATATTTTATATGTGTGTGTATACACATACAAATCAAATTTACTTTGTCTTTTCATTGCTCTGTAAAGAAGAGAAAGTAAATTTTGATAGCAGTTGATCAATTAAATACATTTTAAAGGCAAAAATTTAGGATTTGAGCTTTACATTTTTACAATAGAAATTGCAAATTGGAAATGTTAACACATTAACACAATGTAAAAAATTAAACTACAGGTAGAAATGATCTAGGAAAAGCCAAATGTCCCTAGAGCACACCTTTGGAATTTTAAATTCTTGGGATTTTAAGTCCTCGACTTCCTGAGGCTTCCTGAGGCTGCAGCAGAGCACGGCCAAGACGTTGTGCAGAGCTCAGGTTGCTGGGGAAGGTCTGGCCCCTCCTGACCACATTCCCCATCCCTCTTCCTCCAAGAAGCTTATGTGTCCTGTGTCCCAAGTCTTGGGGATTCGCTGATGACAATGTGATAAGCTCAGCGTTCAGTTAACATTTCATCACATGTCGTCCAGCCCACACCTGGACACACCCTAGGTAGTGTGTGGGGATTAGTGAGAAAAATAAAAGATGAGTGAAAAGCCAAAGCTCATGATTTAGAGAACAAGGCTGAGAAAAGCGTGGGTCTCTTACCCACATTCTCCAGGCCTGTGCCTTACGTCCAGCTATGTCCAGCTGTGCTCTCTGGTTCAGCGTTCCGTGAGCTCCCAGGGCTCCCACTTTCTCCCTCAGTGCAGCAATAAAACCAGAGTGCAGATGGCCTGACACAGGTTCCCCCATGATGTTTTTCCAGAGCTGAGCTCTAATAGGTGTGAATGGCTGCCACCCAAAACACAAACATTTTTTGGGAAGTCTGCACCTCCGGCTTTTTTTGGCTGAAGAAATGCACTGATTTCTGGACCCGGTCCCTTTTGGCATGCTCACTTGGGTTGACCTGAGGGTGGACGGGATCATCTAACACGGACCATATGTTTATTCCTTAGTGTAAAGTTTTGGGGTCAGAAAAAGTAATCCTTTGTATCTAGGAGGCATTGTTCCCTGGCCATGCTTGCAGACCTTCCCCGTTAATTCCTCAGTAATCTCCAAGGGGTAGTTAGCTCACCCACTGTCCTCATTTCCACCCCAAAAATAGGAGGAGTTTTACTTCTCTCTAAGGCTGATGTTTCTATTTCCAGCCCTTGGGACATGCACAGCCAGCAGATGGCCCTGCCAGGTACATGATGTGTACAGGAGGGTTCCCACTCACCTCCGCCTCAGGGGTGAACTGACAGCTTCTCTCAAATACAAACACTGTGTGGCAAGGATCACTAAAGGTGTCAGCCTTGACTTTGTCAAAATCAGAGTGTCTTTTTTTTTTTTTTTTTTTTTTAAGACAGAGTCTTGCTCTGTTGCCCAGGCTGGAGTTCAGTGGTGTGATCTTGGTCCCCTGCAACCTTCGCCTCTCAGGTTCAAGTGATTCTCTAGCCTCAGCCTCCCAAGTAGCTGAGATTACAGGTGTGCACTGCCATGCCTGGCTAATTTTTGTATTTTTAACAGAGACGAGGTTTCACCATGTTGGCCACACTGGGCTTGAACTCCTGACCTCAGGTGATCCACCCACCTCAGCCTCCCAAAGTGCTGGGATTACAGACGTGAGCTACCATGCCTGGTCAGAGTGCCCTTTTTGCTTTTGAGGCAGCTCGCTCTATTGCCAGGCTGGAGTGCAGTGGTGTGATCTCGGCTCACTGCAACCTCCACCTCCGGGTTCAAGTGATTCCCCTGCCTCAGCCTCCCAAGTAGCTGGGACTACAGGCACACGCCACCAAACCCAGATAATTTTTTCTTTTTTTGTATTTTAGTAGAGACGAGGTTTCACCATGTTGGCCAGGCTGGTCTCGATCTCCTGACCTCGTGATCCACCTGCCTTGGCCTCCCAAAGTGCTGGGATTACAGGCATAAGCCACCACGCCCAGCCCAGAATGTACACTTTTGAAGTATTTGTACCACATTTTGTCTTACATGACTTGGACTAACCCTAGTCAGAGAGAACAGGAGATTTCTTTTTGATCATGACTCAGCTTTATACAGGTTTGGGGACAAGGTTAGGTCAAACAGTGCCCCTTTCCATGACTCAGTCTAATTGGCTTTTTTGTTTTAATGAAGGAGAATTTACATAACATAAATTTACCAATTTGACCACTTAAAAATGTACAATTCAGTGACTTTTAGTACATTCACAATGCTATGCAGCCATCACCATTGTCTAATTCCAGAAAATGCTCAGTTGTTCATTTGTGGTGTTGGAAGGGTGGGGACAGGGGCAGATGTCCTAGCTCAAACCCAAAGTGGTCTATTCCTTTGTTCTCGTAGGACAAAACTGCCAAAAATCTACCTGCATGGAGGGCAGAACTTGGCTAGGAAAAGCAAGGAGGGTGTGGAAAAGTGTTGGGGAGGAAGTTGGTCCCAGGAGCATGGCCAGGTAGGGGGTGTGGGAGGCTGCTGCAGCCTGAGTACCCCAGCAGGACATCTGCCGCCCTGGCAACCTCCCACCTGGCCCCAGAAATTCATATCTGAGTCCTTCGTCCCAAGACGTGGGAAGAGGAAAGGCGAAGAAGAAAGGGAAGAGGAGGAGGGCGCCAAGTGAAAGCAGAGCTCACTTTCGCCGGGCACCTGGGGCAAAGGCAGGACTCTGGAGTCCCCTTGGTAGCAGACACAAAGTGGGAGGCATCATCCTCCATCCTTGAGGTTGGCCCTTTGAGGTTGCCAGCCCCAGAGCAGGAATGGCTGCATTGCCCCCCGGTAGAGAGGCCTGAAGTGAGAGCAGAGAAACTAAGCCTAATGCCTGGTGACAACTGAGCAGCCTTGTCAACAGATGCACCACAACTCCAGTATCCCTGGGAGGGAGACCCCTCTCCAGACTGTGAGCTGCTGTGCACCAGGTCCCACCTCCTACTCATTTTTTGTTGTTCTTAGTGAGCAGAATGGCATAATAAAAACCAACATAGGTTAGAGGAACCAGTGCTTGAAAGCTTGAGGGACTCGGCAATGTTTCAGAGGTGAAGCATTGAGCTAGCATTTCCCTTTTCCCTTTCCATATGGGGAAGCCTCCCCCAGGGATCTGCATGTTGGGAGGGGTCGGGGAGAGAAGAGGGGAGAAGGGAAGCAGGTTGCAGCAGCACAGATCACCCAGGGACTCAATCCATGACCTGCAGAGCAAGGTGGCGTTGCTGTGGGTGTAGGTGAACATGGTAGGCTGCAGAATTCCTTTTAATATCCCCTGCAGACAGGAATGCAGGAAGGGCCTAGGGTTTTGGCCCCTTGCAGGGCCCTGCTTGCAGGAGCTCCGTGGGCCTCCGGGCATGATGTAGCCCATGGATGTGTGGGTGTAACAGTACTGACTTCTGTTAGAGAAAAGCTTGTTTGCTTGAATATAATTATTGCTTTGCTTGAGTTTGTAGATTATTCATTAAAAACAGCCTCAGGAAAACAGGACCTTAACAGAGATAAAAGAAAGAACACTAACCAAGAACTCCAGAAACTGGCTGACCGGCCAGGTAAGACTAGCTTGAGGGTCCTTGCAGAAGGCCACATGAGACTGACCGAGAAACTAATGACTGCGACGGACCTGAGACTGCGGACATCACACAAAAATGCTTTGATTATCATTTGTACTCCCCTAATTTCTCACAGAAACCCCTAATTTGGAGGTACAACTCGGAGAGGTAGTCTTTGAACATGAGTACACTGCCTTCCCTGGTAGCCGGCTTCTCAAATAAAGCTAACTTTCTCTTTCACCAAAAACTTGTCTTGTGAATTTCAGCTTTCAAGCCACTAGTGACTCAGACTTGAGTTCTGTTCCACCCGCCACACCCCGCTGGCTGCTGTGACTGAGGGGGGGAGCCTCGTGGTGTCATGGCTGAGCACTTAACTCAGCATGCAGACGCCCTACCTTCTGATCCCTGCACCGCCCCTACCAGTTCTGTGTATTAGGCAAATGACTTAACCCCTCTGAATCTCAGTTTTCTTATCTATAAAATAGGGACCTGTAGAGTTGGTGTGAGGATTACACATATTTATAGATGTGTTTAAACATAGGCTGCTATGGGCTGAATATTTGTGTCCCTGCAAAATTCCTCTTGAAATCCTCATGCCCAGTGTGATGTTGTTAGTGTCAGGCCTCCATGTGCAAGCCTGGACCCAGAAAGTCTAAAGTCCTGCCTGCCTTGGCTGATCACCACCCCCAACCCCAGTTTGCCATTATCCCTCCCTGATCACCCAGCAGAGCTTCCCCTCACCCCACCCTGCCACCTTAACTGTTATTATGATAATGTGAATACTCCTCACCCCACCCTGCCATCTTAACTTCTCTTACGCCTTACCCCACCTGCCAGTGGAACTGAACTTATGGTAATGTATACTCCTTGCCCCTACCCCCTCCCCGTAACTGATCTTACTCCGTAGCACCCCTGCCGTCTCCCAAAAAGATTTGCCCCAACCTATAAAACCAACTCCTATCCCACTGCCCTTCGCTGACACCCTTTTCAGCCTTAGCCCACCTGCACCCAGGTAAATAAACAGCCATGTTGCTTACACAAAGCCTGTTTAGGGGGTCTCTTCATTCAAAGCGTGTTTTTAACAGTTAGGAGGCAGGGCCTGGGGAGGGGATTAGATCCTGAGGGTGGAGCTCTCATGAGTGGGATCAATGCTCCTGTAAAAGAGACATGATGAAAACTGGCTCTCACTCTTTTGGACTTGTGAGGACACAGTGAAGGGATGGCCACCTGCAAACCTGGAATTTGGCCTTGCCAGGCACCAAACCTGCTGGCACCCTGGTCTTGGACCTCTTTCCAGAACTAGGAGAAATAATTTATGTTGTTTAAGTGGCCCAGTCTGTGATAGCACCCCAGACTGACTAAGATACCTACACATAGGACTAGCTATTATTATTGATATAGGCAGGCGACGGGGAAATACTGGGTAGAAGAGGGCGGTTACCCGGCAAAGGCCCCACCCTCAAGCCTCACCCTTGGCCCTAAATGAGGACAGGCATTCCTGTTTTCACACCCTAAAAGTTGCCTTTTGGCTCACCACCCCCCACCCCAATCCTGCCCCCATATAAACCCGAGATCTTAGCAGGCACACACACAAACGGCTGAAGGTCATGACTAGCAGACCAGAGATGGTCTGGATGCCGAGGAAAGTTCAGCTGGGGGCAGTGGAGAAGAGTCCAGCTGCTGGATGGCCCTACTCCAGGGGAAGACCACCTTCCCACTCAATCCTCCCTTCTGGCCCCCATCCATCTCGCTAGAGCAACCTCCACCACTCAATAAAATCTTGCACTCATTCTTCAAGTCCGTGTGTAATCTGATTCTTTCAGTACACTGACCAAGAGCTCTGGATACAGAAATCTATTACTTTGGCCTTCTGCCCTTGAGCTGATTGACACACAAGCTGTCTGCAGCCAGCAAATCTGAAAGAGCTTTGTAACGTACACCACTCTGGCTTTGGTTGTTGCAGACACCCACCCCTAGATGCTGCCATCATCGTGACAGAGCTCAAAGGTGTTCACCGCAACCTCTGCACCTGCCCGTCTGCATCTGCATGCTCCCCCTAGGGGTTTGAGCTGCGATGACCAAGCAGGTGAGACAGCCCTGCTGCACGTCCTTCGAGGGGAATCAGGGAGCTCTCCCTTTTCCTTATCACTACCATTATCCACTGTGGGTCTGCACGTGGGTCTGCCATCAAAGGGGCAAGACAGGGCCAGGCAGAACCTATGAGACCCAGGGATCTTGATGAAGGAACCAGGGATGGAAAAAGATGAAGGAACCAGGGGGTGCTCCTGGGAAGCTGGACAATGCAGGGGGCAGTGGGAGCCGAAGCTGCACAATTTCCCTGGTCAGAGGAGGCTTTGCAGCTCAGACTCTTCGTGGGGATGTGATGTAAAATAACTTACTAACCAAGATCTTTAAATCCCTCTGAGGCAGGCTCAGGAGCAGGGCTGACATCACAGATAGAAGATGAGTGGCAGATTGTGCAGGTTTGGGGCTGGAGGAGCGCACCAGAGCTGGTACCTTTCCCGCTTTTGCAGCAGAGGCAGATGAGAACTTTGTGTCTCTTTCAGCTATTCTTAATCAACTCTCTTCTCTATCACTTGTAAAGCATTCCCATGATTAAACCCATGAGATCTTTTTAAAGAATCCAGACTATTTTATAATACCATGTATATGTTAAATGCATTTTGCCCCTTATGTATCATAAATGTAGGACACAGCTTCCCTCAGCAGCAATTACAGCAAAATAGGAATGATAATTTACGGTATGAGTCTGAATCCCCACACAAAGCTAGAAAGGTGCTACTTAAATACCCACAAAGAGAAGAGAAACAGCATTATTACATATTTGATAAATTATTCAAGAAGCCAGTGCTCATTAACTCCTTACTCTGGTGATTTCTGGTTTCACATTCATGGACTTGAAGAGCCATTTACTGACTGAAAGCTTAATTCTGGGAGCATGCAAAAACATTTTTATGCTTCCCTATGATCTTTGAGAGAATGAGCTCAAATGTCATCCTCCTTTCTAGGCACCTGTGTTAGTCAGGGTTCTCTAGAAAGACGTAACTCATAAGATGTGGGGAGTTGATTAAGGAGAATTGACTCACATGATCACAAAGTGAAGTCCCACAATAGGTCATCTGCAAGCTGAGGAGCAAGGAAGCCAGTCAAAATCCCAAAACCTCAAAAGTAGGGAAGCCAACAGAGTAGTCTTCAGCCTGTGGTTGAAGGTGTAGGACCCCTGGCAAACCACTGGTGTACATCCAAAAGCCCAAAAGCCAAAGAACTTGGAGTCTGATGTTCCAGGGCAAAAAGCATCCAGCACGGGAGAAAGATGAGGGCTGGGAGACTCAGCAAGTCTGCTTCTCCCACCTTCTTCTGCCTGCTTTATTCTAGCCTCACTGACAGTTGATTAGACGGTGCCCACCCACATGGAGGGTTCGTCTTCCTCTCCTAGTCCATTGACTCAAATGCTAATCTCCTTTTGAAACACTCTCACAGAGACACCCAGGAACAATACTTTGCATCCTTCAATCCAATCAAGTTGACACTCAACATTAACCATCACAGCACCTCTGCCTTCTCCCACCACAACCCAAGATGGGACAGATGAACATTAGTTTTTTGGGATGGAAGCTGCCCTTGTGTATCTAGGTTTGTGACTGCTCAGCTGACACTAGACAAATATAAGTATAGCCGGGCCAGGCGCGGTGGCTCACACCTATAATCCTAGCACTTTGGGAGGCCGAGGTTGGTGGATCACCTGAGGTCAGAAGTTCAAGACCAGCCTGGCCATCATGGTGAAACTCCATCTTATAAATAAATAAATAAAAATAAGTATAGCCTATTTCCTGGTACCCGCTCTCGAGAAGCTTATTGCTCTTTGTCATAGACTGCCCTGTTTGTGCTCCCCACAACATTCATGTTGAAACTTTAACCCCCCCGTGATGGTGTTTGGAGGTGGGGTCTTTGAGAGGTAGTTAGGTTTTCATGAGGTTAGCAGGGTGGAGGCCCCATGATGGGATTAGTGTCCCTAGAGGAAGAGGAAGAGACCAGAGTTCTCTCTGCTCTAAGCCATGTGACTGTATGGAGAGAAGGTGCCATCTATGAAATAGGAAGTAGCCTCCATCAGACACCAATTATGCCAACACTTTGATCGTGGACTTCCCAGCCTCAAGAATTATGAGAAATACATATACACCATGGAATACTATGCAGTCATAAAAAATGATGCATTCATGTTTTTTGAAGGGACATGGATGAAGCTGGAAACCATCATTCTCAGCAAACTGACACAAGAACAGAAAACCAAACACCACATGTTCTCACTCATAGGTGGGTGTTGAACAATGAGAACACATGGGCACAGGGAGGTGAACATCACATACTGGGGTGTGTTGGGGGTGGGGGGCTAGGGGAGGGACAGCGAGGGGTGGGGAGGTTGGGGAGGGAAAATACTGGGAGAAATGCCTGATGTAGGTTGACGGGGGGATGGAGACAGCAAACCACTGTGGCATGTGTGTACCTATGCAACAATCCTGCAAGATCTGCACATGTACCTCAGAAATTCAAGTACAATAAATAAAAAAAAGAACTGTGAGAAATAAATGTTAAGCTCTCCAGCCTAGGGTATTTTCATTATAGTGGCCCAAACAGACTAAGATATCTCTCAGGAATCTTTCTCCACCCCCAAGTCTGGAGGGAAGGTCAACAAGATCAAGATCTGAGCCTCCTCTAAGCACATGTCCCTCCAGGAGATCTTCACACACTTTAGACTTCTCTCTCTCTCTTTTTTATTTTTTTGAGATGGACTCTTGCTTTGTCGCCCAGGCTGGAGTTTGCAACCTCAGCTCACTGCAACCCTCCACCTCCAGGGTTCAAGGGATTCTCCTGCCTCCACCTCCAGAATAGGTGGGATTACAGGCGCCTGCCACCATGCTCAGCTAATTTTTTTTGTTTTATTTTTAGTAGAGACGGGATTTTACCATGTTGGTCAGGCTGATTTTGAACTCCTGACCTCATGTAATCTATCTGCCTTGGCCTCCCAAAGTACTGGGATAACAGGTGTGAGCCACTGTGCCCGGCCTGGACTCCTCTTTTGAAGGTTTGAGCATGTGAGTGACAGGAGCCCCCTCTGCCCCACCCCACTGCCAGCATTTCTCACTTCTGTCAGTGCATTCCTTTCCCAGCAGCACCAGGGGGACATCCCATCCCCAGTGGCTTTGCTGAGTTCACCAACCAAAGGTACTTACAAATCCTGGAGTGAAGGAGCACCTTTCCTTGACCCTGAGGGTGAGTCAGAAGGCCCGCGTGGCCTCTGGGCATCAGAGGACGTGCCATTCCCAGGCCTAAGCTGATGCGATATCTTTTTCCCAGTGTACCCCGAGTTGTTAAATATATTGAGTCCCAATTTGATAACACCTCTGGCAGGTTTTATAGCAGTATGTGTCCTGGTGAGGGTTCTTCGTGTAGTATTTATCCCTCAAGCACTTATTGTGAATGATGCTGTCAAATAAATAGAAAGATGAGTAGTATATATTGCCTTCTGGAGCGGCTGTATATGGCAGTGGTGTTTCTCTGACACCATTATGGCCTTGCCTGCTGGCACTTAAGAAATCCAGAGCTCTTTTGTAAGCCTTTGCCTTGTTCAGGGTGTGGGGCACTTAATTTTTGGAGTATTTGTACACCACAGCCATAAGCCTAAATATATAACTTGTGTACATATTTTAAATAACATGAAATTTTAAAAACGGTTGATGGGAACTTAAACATTTCAATTCTGAATGATGTTTGATTGCCAGGCCTTTTCAAAATTTATTATTAAGAGATTTATTAATATCCATTATTCATAATTTTATTATAACATATGAAATAGTATATATTTATGTCATATGTACTTATATATTATAATATTTCATATATGAAGACTAATATATGATATATTTTATACAGTTCATATATGAAAATTAGTGTATATGAAATAAATATTATTAATTTCATTAATAAATTAACAAGATTCATTATTAATATTCAATATTCATCATTTATTATTATTCAAAAATTATTACTTAGTTTCCTAGCTTTCTTTTTTTTTTTTTTTTTTGGCTCATTCCTTTGCTCCTCCCACCCCCAGCTGGCTTCTGTCATCCCTGGCTCCTGCTGTTTCTGGAGAATAGTCTTGTTTTTCTACATTTTATCCCTTTGCTCACGCAGACTCCCCCAGCCTGGGCATCTCTGACACTCTCTCTACTCAGGGACCCCATTTCAAGTGCAGACTAAAGGCTTTAGATTTTCCTCACACCTCGAACTGTCTGATTTCTCGCTTCTTTGTGCTTACATTTTTGCTTCCTTAACAGTATACTGGCCATGCCACTTCCCTGCTGTTGCCTGTGGTATCTCACTGATTCAGGCTACGAGATGGGAAATTAATACCAACATGAAAATCCAAGTCTTAATTGCTCACCACTGAGACCTCACCTCCCCACAGACAGCCCCATCACCCTCCCTTTCCCAGTTCTCTGTGGTTGCCCAGGGAAGGTTCACACTTAGCCAGGCACTCAAAAATGCCCCTGTTACACTCTTTAATAACAGCATGCTTTGCTTATAGCTCTTTTAAGGAGCTTGCAACATTATATCAACACGTGTCTTCAAAATTCCTGGACCATAGGGATGAGATTTTCTTCATCCTGCTATTTCATAACCAGCCTAGCACCGTGTCTTATATGAAATTGTTAAGTAGTAAACATTTGTTTGAGCTTTCAGATGGTAGGAGGACTCCTTGACTTGGGCTTTTTTAGAAAATGAAAATAATCTTTCTATTCTGTCAGAGGAAAGAAAAGGGGATTAATTATGGTAGCTTTGATAGGAGGACATTATTTAGGAGTTACAAAGCAATCAGTCAGTGGAGAATTGCACAGTGGGTAGGGCATAAGATGTGAAGAAATAGCTGAAAATACTGAAGGAGAAGGAGCAATACCACAACAATATTAATCCCCATTTAGGAGTCCAGTTTCTCAATAGATGAAAAAGTAATAGATTCTGAGCCCTGGAAGATGCACTTTCTTTACTAAATTAACTCATATTGGTTTCAGCATGTTGATTTGTTACAGGAATACCAAGAAGTATAAATTATATTACCAGAACCAATACTATTTTCTAGAAAAGAAAGTGAGAAGTTAAAATTGATTAATTCATCTCTCTTTGTCCTCATCCATTTATCCATCCATTCATCTATGTATCCATCCACCATCCATTCATTCCTTCATTCATTATTCCATCTATCCTTTCTCCCTGTCTCCTTTTCCTCTCTACTCATCCCTCCAACCATCATTCATCCATTCCTTCATATCTCCATTCATTGCTCTATCCATTTTCCTTCCTACATTTCCCCTCTCTCTCTCCCCTACCCATCCCTCCATCCTCGTATCCATTTATCCCTCCACTCATTGTTCCATCCTCCCTTCAGCCCTCCAATCATCCCATCAACTCCTCCGTCCATCCATCCCTCCACTCATGATCCATCATTCATCCATCAATTCCTCCATCCATCCATCCTCTCATTCACTGCTCCATCCTCCCTTCATCCTTTCAACCATTCCATCAATCCCTCCATCCATTCATACCACCATTCACCGCTCCATCATCCATCCATCTGTTGATCCCGAATAGACCTCATCAAGATGTTTATAATTACATGGTATTTACTCTGATAACAATAAGATTACTAGGCTTTAGTCCTTGTGACCTGATTGCTGGACTCCTCAAAGGTTGTCCCAGGCATTTCTGAACAGCCTGCAGCATGGTGCTCAGATTTATTCATCTCTCTGGCCATCTTTGGTGGCAGTGGGTAATCTCTGTGTGATGGTTACCCGGTTGTCTGTGCCTGCTGACCACTACTACTACCAGTGAAACCGTCTCCAGGGAATAAACATATCCTTTGACTTCTGAGTCTCAAACATTGGTCAGTTATTTTCTTAATTCCCTATAACATTCCTGAGCCAGGCCCTGTATTGAGGTTTCGGGGTAACATGAAGGAAGCGCCTTACAGAGAATAACTTTCTGGTAAACGTGGCCTGATGGAGAGCTTCCCTGACTAGTGTCCAGCCTGATGCCTAAGGCAGAGTGAGCCCAACAACCCCGTGATAAAGAGCATGCTCTGAACTCACACACCAACGCCGAGACCCAAACACACGCAGGCCCAGAGAGCAGAAGAGTTTCCCCCTTCCACCTTAGTGTAAGGCAGGGGAGTTCGATCTTTTTTTGGCTTCCCTGGCTACACTGGAAGAAGAAGAATTGTCTTGGGCCATACATAAAATACACTAACATTAACAATAGCTGATGAGCTAAAAAAAAAAAAAAAAAATTGCAAAAAAAAATCTCATTATATGTTAAGGAAATTTACGAATTTGTGTTGGGCCGAATTCAAAGCCCTCCCAGGCTTCATGAGGCCCATGGATGGTGGGTTGGACAAGCTTGGTCTAAGGCATATTTTGTGTACCATTCTGTTCTGATTTGTAGCAGGCTTATCAGGAAGTTAGCCAGTGGGGATGTCCATTCCCTCAGGAAAGCCCTGCCTACACCTGCCGGGGATGTGGTTTTATCCTCGGGCCCTAATTAGATAACGAAATCACCCCAGGATGCTGTAGACCAACTTCAGTGTGGGCTTAGAACATTTTACCTCCAAACACTCTCTCCCATGCCAGTTTATCCTCATCTAAATTGTACTTCATCCTTCATTATACACTCCTATATTGGTTTTCAAGCATTTATATACTCAGTGATTATTTAAAGTTTTCTGAGACCTAATAAATAAAATCTGCTTTCCTCAGCCAATTAAAAACATGAAGAAACAAAGAAAGCTGCAGCTGGAGACTGAAAAACAACAGAAGGTGCTGCGAGCCATTGATTCCTCAGTGCCTGCCTGCCCCGCAGTCCTAAGGCCATCTCCAGCCTCCTTACTTGGGGCCTTCCCAGAATCGCTGGGGCTCGGGGGCCAGAGACACTGGAGGCAGGTGGCTCTCAGAAGGCCAAGTGGGATTAGGCTGCACATCGCCTGGCTATCTTTCAAGCCTCCTGAAGCGGTGTTGTTGTCTGGGGTAATACCCGAGGTTTATTGCCTCATACCAAGAAAACTAAGGACATGAAGACACACAAGGAGTGGGTTTAAGAGCAGAGGGTTAGGCCAGGCATGGTGACTCATGCCTATAATCTCTGCATTTCGGGAGGCTGAGGCAGGCAGATCACTTGAGGTCAGGAGTTTGAGACCAGCCTAGCCAACATGGTGAAACCCCGTCTCTACTAAAAATATAAAATATTAGCCAGCTGTGGTGCCACACACCTGTAATCCCAGCTACTCGGGCGGCTGAGACAGGAGAATCGTTTGAACCCAGGGGGCGGAGGTTGCAGTGAGCGGAGATCGTTCCACTGCACTCCAGCCTTGGCAATAGAACGAAACTCCAGCTCTGAAAAACAAAAGAGAGAAAGGGAGAGAGAGAGACCCGAATGGGAATTCCAGCACACAAGGGAGTGCACCGGATTGAGGAGGTGGTGTCTGATTTACAGAGGGCCCACAGATTGTTGGACCAGGTGTGTGACATTTACATAGTGGGTGGGAAAGCTTGTTACCACACCCTCATCTTATTATGCAAATGCACCTTTCACTTGGCTGGCACCTTGTCTGCTCTCTACTGCATAAGTGGCTGGCAAAGAGAAGTGAAGATGAAGCCACCATTTTGATCAAACCTAGTCTCAAGTAGCCTTTTTCTAATGGCACAACTGCTGGCATTCATCTGTGAGAGCTTCCAGCTTGCTTGTCCATGTCTGCAGCTCAATTTCACAGGCTGCTCTTTGTTAGAAAAGAAAATGATTTGGGGGCTGCTTTTCATTAAAAGGAAAACCTTACCGAGGACTTCCTTACCCTCACTATCACTATCTACATAATTTCTTCAGCGACTGAGAACGTGGAGGGAGGCCTAGCACTTTACCCCTGTGGCTGGGTGAGCAGCGTCCTGGTTTGCCTAGGAAGAAGGTGGTTTCCAGGAGGCAGCGCTTTCAGTTCTGAAACTGGGGCAGTCCCAGGCAAATCTGGAGAGTTTGGTAACACTGGTTATGGAACGCCCTTCCCATGATGGGAATGATCGGAAATGGGGAAAGATAATTCTAGTCCTAGTTTTCCCTATATGTGAATTCTCTGACACTGCAGTTCTCAAACGTCAGCTGTATCGGCGTCCTCTGGGGGACCTGTGAAAACACTGGTGGCTGGGCCCACCATGGAGTGTCTGGGTGGGGCCTGGGGGTCTGCACTTCTAACAGGTTCCCAGGGACATTGCAGCTGCTGGCCTGGGGCATACTTGGCTGAGGACTGCTGCTCCGATGCATGGAGAGGAAACATTAGTTCCGTGGCTGCCTACATTCGGGGGAGATCCTTGAAGGCTCTTCAGACAGTGGCACCCATCTTCACGGAGCTGATCCCCAGATCTCACTCACTTGTTTCTCCTCCTTGACCTGCTGTGATGATCGGTGTAGACTTCAGCCCTCAGAAGCTCTCAAAAGGTCAGTGCCGTTATGTAGTTAAATTTATGGCTCCATCAAAGTGTCTGGAATGAGATTAAATACTATCAGTGATATTCCAATAATAGATGCTTAAAGATAGCCCAATAATAAAATTCCCCAAACATAGAGATGTCCACAATTTAAATATAAGTTAAATTTTTGTGAAGAATAAGTCACCAACTAAATCACCTTGCAACTTAAACTTAGTCCAAAATCAAATTATTTTACCCTTGTAAGTTAAAAGCCCAAAGGTGCTGGAGTGAAAATGCAACATTTTCAATTTCTTACTCTGTTCAGTCTTTGCCAAGGGGTTCTAGATGCTGGTTTGGGGTCTCTTTAGCAGGTGCACTGCTTCTCAGGGCTTTACACAGGGCCCTAAGCTGAATTAATTTAACCTCAAGTCTCTGATGTCTTTACCTTTGAAAGTGTCAAAGGGCCACTGGGACTCACAGACTTCACAGGCCTTAATTGACATGTTTAGACAATGAACCAATTTCCATCCCTAAGCAGTTAATTCAGGTAAAATTATGTACCTAGGTTTGTAAAGACCGTAGCAGAGATGGAACAATATCTGAGCGAGGCAGGCACCTTGCTCCCTGCCCCTTGCATCCCAGGCACTCGTTCTGTCAGGGGCTCAGAGAATGTGGTCCAGGGCTGGCTTCATGGGCACAAGCTGTGCATCGCACCCAGGAACTTAGAGACCCTCCCTTGACTTAAAGTTCTGCTGTTGCTCTCAAAATTTTTTATGATTTTAAAGGGCCTACATTTTATTTTGCAAGGAGCCACACAAATTATGTAGTCTATTTTGCCATGGTCTTTGAATTCAAACCAGTTGGCAAGAGATCTCCCATGGTGAGCTTAAATATGCCAGTCTGCTGATTCTACTAGGGAGAAAAATTCTGCAGAGCAAAACCTGTGTTCTCTGAGTAACATTTGAGACACTGCTCCCATCTTGCAAAGATGAGAAATCTGCTACAGAGTGATTCTTGATCACCTGGCTTTATGTGTGGTAAACTTCCTTACTATCCTGCTCATTTCCCTTTTGAGCCCCAAGTTTCTGTAGAAGTAGACAAAGCCAACCAAATGAGAAAAGCAAAGGCTATTTATCTAGACCTTGCTCTAGCATGGGGGTCAATTGCTGTCACTTGTGTTTTGGCAGAGACTCAAAGGCAGGCAGAGGAGTGGAAAGCTTCACGGTAGAAAGAAGGGAAGGCTCCAGGCATGCCCTGACTGGAATCTGTTGGTCTGGGGGAGCTGCAGATGGCTAACTAGAAATAGGGCCTTCTGTGTGATGCACTGAAGGGCATGTTTGGCTTTCTAGGGTTGGACCTACATTGAAAGTTGGTGTTACAAGAACATCAGGAGTTTGATCTAGATCCTTTTGCTCACTGCACAGAAAGCCAATCACTGAGACAATGACTGTTGCTAGGAAGAAGGCTTTTTATTTGGGTGACATCAACTAGAAGAACAGGAGATAAGTTGCAAATCCTTCTCCCGCCTGAGTAAGATTGTAGTATTGATGTAGCACAGGAAGAGATGTAGCTGCAAGGGGGAAGGGACTAGAGAGGTGTAAGAAAGCAATCAAGATGAATTGTTTCTCATTGGGTCAGCTGTCTGTCTGGATGCGGTGATCTGGTGAGTTTCATACTCTGTCGGATGAGGTAAATGTAACTTTCAAGTGTTAAGCCTGGGAAAGTAAATTCCTATGCTTATCCAAAAAGCCCCATAAATATCAGTTCCCTGGGACAATTGGGCAGGTTTCATAGGGACAAAAAGAAGAAATTTGTCAGTCACTAGTCCAGTGGTGTCCATTTGGGGCTGATTGTTACAGGGCTTATCCCTGGATTGTTGCTAGACATAGTGGCTTGACTTCCCATCAGCCTGACATAATAACAGGCTGGCTTCCTGGGCTGGTTATTATAGATAAGGGGCTGGTTTCCTGGGCAGGTTGTGGGTTAGAGTTCTCCTTTCATGGATGATCAGGCCATTGTCCCTTTGTATATTCATGCTCTTGTTTCTGATGCTCGAGGGCTGGGCTGAGACTGAGCTTTATTTCCTGACATTGTTTTCTGTGGGCTTGGTGACTTCTGGCACAGCCCAGGCCTGGGAAGCCTAAAGCAGGCCTCTCCTTCTGTTGAAGTGTGTTCACCTGGAGAACTACCCTCAGCTGATTCCTGAAGCCATACTTTCCAAGCCTTAATTTGACTAGGCATCACATGAGACTCTTGTTTCAGGAGGTGGGTGGGGCCTGAGACTCTGCCCTTCTAAAAAGCCCCTGTGGTCCAGTGCTGCTGCTCCGAGGACCGCAGTTGGAGTAGTGAGAGTCCAAATGCACATTGTGGGTCTTAAACTAAAGTTGTTGCTGCTGCTTCAGAAGTATGTTCTTTTAGCGGTCTCAAGAGCACTTCGTCATCCCTTGCATCTCCAGTCTCTGAGTGGCATTTCTGTCTGCTGTACATTGTTGTTTTTATTTTTGCCATTGCGAACTGTGCCTCTGGTGTGCAGTTGCCCACCAGGCTGCACATGGGATTCCCCTGGAAAACTTGGTGCCTCTGCCCTACCCCAGGCAGAGGTCCCATCATGTCTGAGGCCCACGTCCCTCCCATATGCAACCAGAACTCAGAGGACCCACTCCAGTGTTTCTCTTCACCCACTCTCTTCAGCCAGCCTCCAGGAGTCTGTAAGAGTTAAACTGCTTTTTAGATGTATTGCCTTCCTTCTGCATACATGGGTCATGCACAGGGCTGGAGACACCTATTGGAACCAAAGGCCTTTCTTTCTGAGGTTTTTCTTTGCCCTCTGGCCCAGGTCTTTCTGTTTGTCTTCTAATACACTGCTCGGTGGAGTCTCCCACAGTGGGAGATATGCAGTCAATGGGCCCGGGCTTGCCACAGCATTCAGTGATCCATAAATATTGTCCACACTCACCTAGCTGGAGAATCTTCTCTTCAATCAATACCTGCCCTAGGCCAGAACTCATTATTCTTTTGGGTCCCATTTAATAGCCTTCACTGTTGTTTACCTTCCCCATGGGACCAGATTCCATGCAGGTCTTGGGCATGTTTATTTGGGGCATAGGCAATACCTGTGCCCCATGTATCATAACTGAGTCTACTGAAACATCATACAGCAGTTATTTTTATTTTTATTATGGAAAAGTACACATGACATAAAATTGATCATTTTAAGCATTTTAAAGTGCACCGTTCATGGCATTTAGTGCAGTGATAGATTGTGCAGCCATGGCCACTGTAGTGTTCTAGCACATTTTCATCACCCCCAAAGGAAACCCTGGACTCATTAAACACTTTACTTTCCATCCGCTCCTCTCCCTTGTCCCTAGCAACCACTAATTTGCTTTCTGTCTCTATGAATTTACCTATTCTGGATATTTTATGTGAATAATATATAATATGGTCTTTTGTGACTGGCTTCTTTCATTTAGCATAATGTTTTCAAAGTTTATCCACATTATGGCTTGTCCAGTACTCAGTAAACAGCACCTCCTTTTCTCATCCCAGTGTGGAACCAACAGGGGTGAGACATGAGTCTGCAGTGAAATACAATGAAGGACAGATAATTCGTCAATTGATTTGTCTGTACAAGGCCAAAAACATAAAATACATTAAAAAAAAATTACTTGGCCGGTTATGGTGGCTCACGCCCGTAATCCCAGCACTTTAGGAGACCGAGGCAGGTGGATAGCCTGAGGTCAGGAGATTGATACCAGCCTGGGCAACATGGTGAAACTCTGTCCCTACTAAAATACAAAAAATTAACTGGGCGTGGCAGCATGCACCTGTAGTCCCAGCTACTCAGGAGGCTGAGGCAGGAGAATCGCTTGAACCTGGGAGGCAAAGGTTGCAGTGAGCCAAGATCGCACCACTGCACTCCAGCCTGGGTGACAGAGTGAGACTCTGTCTCCAGGAAAAAAAAAATTACTTTATTGAAATCAGCTTGATGTACCATACAACTCACCTACCACAAGTATACAATTCAATAGTTTTTAGTATATTCACAGAGTGGTGAAACCATCACAGAATTAACCTTTCAACTTTGACACTTCACCTCCCAAAATGAAATCCCATACCTGTTAGCAGTCATGACCATTTACCCCTGACATCCCTGTCACCCTCTCTTCTGAAACCCCTAGTTTACTTTCTGTCTCCATAGATTTGCTTGTTATAGACATTTCATATAGATGTAATCATGTAATATGTGGACTTCAGTGACTGGCTTTTTTCACTTAGCATAGTGTTTTCAAGTTGTATCCATGTTGTAACACCTGTCAGTACTTCATTCTTTTTTGTTGTCAACTAGTATACCACTGTATAAATGTACCTTTTTTTTCCTTTGAGACGAAGTTTCACTCTTGTCACCCAGACTGGAGTGCAATGGCAGGATCTCGGCTCACTGCAACCTCTGCCTCCCAGGTTCAAGCGATTCTCCTGCCTCAGCCTTCTGAGTAGCTGGGATTATAGACATGTGTCACCACACCCAGTTAATTTTTGTATTTTTAGCGGAGACAGGGTTTCATCATATTAGCCAGGCTGGTCTCGAACTCCTAACCTCAGGTGATCTGCCCGCCTCGGCCTCCCAAAGTGCTGGGATTACAGGAGTGAGCCACAGCGCCTGGCTGAATATATCATTCTTTACTATCTATTCATTAATTGATGGACATTTGGATTGTGTCTACATTTGAACTATTATGAATAATGCTACTATGAACATTCTAGTATATGTTTGTGTGTGAACACTGGTTTTCATTGCTCTTGAATATATATCTAGAAAAGGAATTACTGGGTGAAATAATAACTCTATAGTTAAATTTTTGAGGAACTGCTGGACTATTTTCTTTTTTTTTTTGAGACCAAGTCTTGCACTGTCACCCAGGCTGTAGTGCAGTAGCATGTTCTCGGCTCACTACAATCTCCGCTTCCTGGGTTCAAGCAATTCTCCTGCCTCAGCCTCCCGAGTAGCTGGGACTACAGGCATGTGCCACCATGCCCAGCTAATTTTTTTGTATTTTTAATAGAGACGAGGTTTCACCAAGTTGGCCAGGATGGTCTTGATCTCCTGACCTTGTGATCCACCTGCCTCAGCCTCCCGAAGCGCTGGGATTACAGGTGTGAGCCACCGTGCCTGGCCCACTGCTGGACTATTTTCTAAAGTTGCACCATTTTACATTCCCACAAGCAATGTAAGAGGGTTCCAATTTTTGCATATCCTTGCTAACATTTGTTACTATCTTTTTAAAAAAAATTATTACCACCCTAGAGTTGTGAAGTGGTATCTCATTGTGGTCTTGATTTGCATTTGCATTTGCCAATGGCTAAAGATACTGATAGAGACAGGAGACAGTCAGAAGCTATGACAAGGGCTGGTCCCTGGTGAAACCTCACCTTCAAGCCAAAAGCAGCCTGAAGGCTGAAAGACCAGACTGCTGGTTGGTCCCAGGTTCCCTCGACTCAGACCGAGAACTTCTGTTCCTGTTTTCCCATCCTTTCCCGATTGATTCTTATTGAAGAACGCCTTTTAAGCAATCAAATGTTATCTTTTCTAATATTATCTATGGTCTGCTCCTCCCCTATTCTGAGCCAATAAAAAGCCAGAAATTGGCTGGGCACAGCGGCTCACACCTGTAATCCCAGCACTTCGGGAGCCCGAGGTGGGTGGATCACCTGACGTTGGGAGTTTGAGACCAGCCTGGCCAACGTGGTGAAACCTTGTCTCTACTAAAAATACAAAAAATTAGCTGGGCGTGGTGGTGGGCACCTATAATCCCAGCTACTTGGGAGGCCGAGGCAGAGAATTACTTGAACCTGAGGGGTGGAGCTTGCAGTGAGCCGAGATCACAGCAATGCACTCCAGCCTGGGTGACAGAGCAAGACTTCATCTCAAAAAATGAAAAAAATTTTAAAAAGCCTGGGACTCAGCCTCTCAAGGAGGAGAGAACCACCAACTGCACAGGTGGGGGACCATCCCCCAAATTCCCTCTCTGCTGAGAGCTGTTTTCATGCCTCAATAAAATTCTTTTCTGCCCTCCTTACCCTTCAGTGTCCAGCATATCCTCACTCTTCTTGGGTGTGGTACAAGAGCTTGAGAACCACTAAACTCAGGCACAAACTATAATTCAGGTGAGTGGGGACATGGCAGCATGGCCAGGCATCGCTGACTAGGGGTCCCTGACTTGCAAAGTGACTGAGATGAAAAATCCTACATCAATACTGAAGATATTTTAATGTGCTTATTAGCCTTGTGTATATCGGCTTTGGAGAAATATCTCCTCAAATCTTTTGCCCATTTAAAAATTCTGTTATGTGTCTTTTTATTGTCTTTTATTATTGAGTTGTAAGAGTAGTTTAGAGTTCTTGTGATTTTAGTTTCATATTGAAGAAGATTGCCTAAACCAAGATAATGAAGATCTACTCCTATGAATTCCTCTAAGAGGTTATTTTGTTGTTGTTGTCATTTTTTATTTCCTCTTTTTTTTTTTAGTTGTAACTCTTACAGTTAGTTCTATATCTACTTGGAGTTAATTTTTGTTTATGCTGTAAGGAAGAGTTGCAACTACATTCTTTCTTATGGAGTTATTCAGTTGTTCCAGTACCACTTATTGAAAAGAAATGTATATTTCCTTTTGCAGGGAGCAAGAGAGATCATTTGATGAGCTCAGAAGAGAATCTGGCAGTCTGTTCAATGGAAATATGGGTAGAAATTTAAGAATAATTCATACAATGAAAAAGAGAATAGCCCATGAATAAGTAAATTCTCTGTATTTTATTTTCTTTAGCTGTTGGTAAATATTTACTTTGTATCAATAAACTGTGTGGCAGATGCTGTGGATTGTCTAGCTCAACCCATTCCAGTTCCCTTCAGATGTTCAGCATCTTGGAAGGTGTTGGAGATAGACTTTCTAATCTCATTTAGGTTCTATGAATAAAGTGCATTTGTGTGAGACTTTGATCTGAAAATGAACCAAATAGAAGGAGATTCAGGGTAGGTTTTGGCAGAGACAGTATGATCCTGAAACCTGCAGCTGTAGGTGTAATTTCCTGTTTTCTTGAAGAGTTTCCTGATACAGTGACTTTCTGATCCTGGCAAGGGCTGAGTGATTTGGGGGCTGGCAACTGTGGAAGCAGCTCCTGAGCTCTGCAGCTTCTTGAGGGTGGCACAGGCAGCAGCTCCCTTGGAAATCTGGGTTTTGCGATGTGTTTCTGAGAGTCCTGGAAGTTTGCTCTCCAATAATTCTACAAATAATTTACAAATGTCTTTCTGCTTAAATTAGCTAAAGAAGACTCAGTTAATCTGAGATTAAGTAAACTGATAAATGGAGTAAAGGTAATAGAAGTGGTGGCAGGAAAGACTCCAAAAGAAATGGGAACCTGGGGCTCTCCAGCCTGGAAGGGTTTGAAAGCAGAGAGGGACCAGTTGCCATTAGAAGATGGAGCATTGGTTGTCCTTGATATCCCCTTAAAGAACATTTCTCATCTCTAACTGATAAGATAGGACCCATTCTCAGACCCATCTCAAGTACCATATGCCCAGAAATGCTGTTTCCTCCAGTGTGCAGCCAGCTGTGAGAGAGGATGTCTCTGATGTCCAAATACCTTCTCTCTCACTCTCCAGGTTAATCTGCCACCTGCCCTGGAAATTCTACTTCCTTAATCCCTCTGAAATCCATTCATTTTCCTTTGTCTCCATTACAATACTTTCGTCCAAGTCACTATTGTTTTCCCCTAGGTTACTAACATGGCCTTCACTGGATAACAAGTGTCACCTTGTTATCCACCTTCAGTCTAAGGAGGCTGGTCCTTTCTTGCTGGAAGACCATGTAGTAGCGACCTGAAGTATTGACTTCAGGGATGTTGATTCTTCCACCATAGCGGAGATGGAGACCATACTGGCATGCCTCAGGGGTTAGTTACAACATCACATCTGGGAGTAGAAGGCTCACCTGCTGAACAATTTGTAAGCCTGCGAGGCTTAAATTACCAAGGATAACCAATATTTCATCAATTTAAGTCTGTGAGACATAAATTACCACCTGCAGCCATATGGAATGAAGAGCCTATTGAAAGTGTGGGAGTGACAAGAAATAAGAAGAATTTTGGTTATGCTGTGTTTTTCCACCTGGGCTCAGGAACCTTAATAATTAAACTAACCCAGTAATTCAACATCTTGATTTAAGACATGTAGTTTCTATCACTGTCTGTGTTAGTTTGGATTTTCCCCAGAAGCAAATTCTAATATAAGTAGTTTACTTGAGAGGAAAGCAAGGTATAGGGACGAGAAAGTAAAGGGACAGTGGCCAATGAAGGGCACATTTTCAAGTGAGTTATCCTTCTAGGCAACTGCAACGGAATCTCACAGGAGAACTCCGGATGGCAATTTTCCATCCAGACTGTGCCTCAGAGCTTTCTCATGCCGGAGCGAGGACACTCTTGTCAGCCATGGATACAGGCCGCTCCCAGGGGTGGCACATTAATTAGCTGGTACTTTCAGCTTTTCTGTGTACAGGCAGAATGGGCTGCATTGGCCACAAAAGGCCTCAGACACAGAGCCCAAGGGGATGCTCTTGGATATTGAGCTGGCATGCACAAAATGACAGGTGTTGAGGGGCAATGTGTGGTGCACCGGTAGAATCTGATACATTAAAAAACAATTTTCTCATAGTTTGTAGCTGCAGATCAGGCCAAGATAGAGCTTAAAATTGGACACAGAGCCTGCTTCTGTAGGCTCCCAACAGTTGAATTCACAGCCTTGCTACATTTTTTTAGGTGAAAATCAGGGCACTGATTGTCAAAGAGTGTAATCGAGATCATTTGAAGGGTCAAATTTGATAAGATTGAAATGAATCATATTATCCTGAATCCTCCAATCTCATTGAGCCCTCCAGGCCCATATGGGTCTTCTTATCAAGGCTTCTGCATTTCATGAGCTTTCGTGTACACCTGGGAATTGTTTTGCTTGCTTGACTGCCAGCTGAAAGCTGGACATACCAATACATGGAGACATGATATTGCTAGAGGGAGCACTAGCATCTTGAAAAAGAGCTCCAGTGCTCATCCTCTGTAGGCCAGAAAGGAGGATGAGAATTGCTGCCATCGAAATGGACTCCCTAATCGCAATGGGGTGATAGGAATCCAGGGGAACTGAGGTCACCGACAGCAAGGTGAGCCAGGCTGGCGTAATTAGCAGGCTTTGAGCCACAGGGTTCTTTGGTGGTGAAACATCCACGCAGTCCAGGAAAGTTATATTTGATCTGTATAACTAAAAGATCTAGGTTTGTCAAGAGAAGATCAGACTGGAGCCACCACGAGGGAAGGTCATAAACATTTTCAGTTCACAATCAAAGTTTCTTGAATGCATGGAGGAATCAAAGTACCCTTGAGAGGGGACCCTCTGGTGTGAGTAGTGTGAGTCTCTCTCATCCTTTGTGAAAGAGACCTGCAGCTATGTCACAGAAGAAAGAGAAATAACCCCAAAATGGTTGACTCCTGGCTCAGAGTCCAGAGACTCATAGGACCACGGTGGTCCACTGGTCAGAACAAGACTTCTTAGGAGGGTCATGCTGTCAAAGAGATTTGACCTAAATCTCACCATGTTGCAATGTGTCTTTAACCCATCCTTTGTTTATTTTCTGAATGTAGAGATGGGATAGGCACACGCAGCTGTTGGCGGAATCTCCATGTTAGTGTCCTGACCAAGAAAGTGAAGGCAAGGATAGCAAGAAGGGCCCAGGACAATTCATGGCTGTGCCCATTCCCACCAAAATTGTGGACCAAAGAAATTGGTGGGAGGCACACGGATAGCAAGTCTTTTTTTTTTTTAGAGGCAGGGTTTCACCATAATGGCCAGGCTGGTCTCGAACTCCTGACCTCACGTAATCCACCTGCCTCAGCCTCTCAAAGTGCTGGGATTACAGGCATGAGCCACCATGCCCAGCCTGATATCAAGTCTTGAAAAATTCAGGGGTGTCGATTCTTTTTACCACTCATTTGCCATGACAGTTTTGTGTGTGTAGGAGATATGTGGATCTTGGAAGGGGATAGCAAATTACCATAAGCTTAAATCCTACCTCAGGGGAACAGCTGTACTAGAACAATCATTTTAGGAAAATAAATTGGCATGGCTCCTAATGTGGTGTGCAGTTACTAACCTGGAAATTGTATTTTATTCCCTTCTGTTCCATTAACAGAAAACACTAGAAGCAGTCGTCTTTCTTCTGGAAGGCATAGGTGCTTGGTTCTCTCATTGTCCTACAGAATACTGTACCGGTCCACTATACTGATAAGCATCGTGCTGATGCCATATGGGGCTACATGGTGCCAGTGACAGGTCTGAACACAGCCATACCCCTCAACTCTCTTCAGATGTAACTGTTCTCTTTTGAGAATATCTATTGGGTTGCTTTTGGGTCCTGATAGACTGACCATTAGACATCTGTCGACCATTTAACCTAAACTTCCTTTCATGAATTGAGTATTACCTGAACTATATAAAGCCATCAAGTTGGGTACACGGTTAGCACTCCATCATTGTTTGAAGGTGATATGGGTATGGGATTGGGCTTGTGTGAATCTTGTAGGAACAAATAAATGGAATGTATGGCTTAAACTCCCCCATGTGCTTACCCCTAAGGTACCATCTTATTCTCAGCCCACAGCTAAGCCTCCATGGACCCTTCCCCATGACCAGTCTAATCAAGGAGGAGAACTTTGAACTTGATTTACAGATGGTGCCACAGATATGCTTGCAGCAGTGAGAATGGGACTGTCATGACTTTATATACTTGTTCAAGTGTAGCACTGGAGGAGAGCAGACAAGAGAATTCCTTCTACCCAAGCAGAATTAAAAGTGGGGATGTTGTCTATTTTCCTGAAAGAAAAAATGGCCCAAGGTGAGAATTTACTACAACAATTCATGGGCTGTGACTAATTATTTGGCCAGATGGACAAAGGTTTAGAAAGAAAAGGATTAGATAGTAAGTGACAAAAAGATTTGGTGAAGAGAATGTGTATAATACTCTCAAAATGGGCCTGGAATTTGAGAATATTTGTGGCCCAGATGATTTTTCACTAAGGAGTTTCCACTTTGGAGGAAGTTCCTTATAATCAAGTAGACCAATTACATGCCTCGTAAGTTTCAATCAGCCTCTTTCTTCAGCCATCCCCTGGGTTTCTCAGTGGAGCAGTGGTGGATAAAGTGACGTGAGTGGCTGTGAGCAGGATTGGAACTCATGGATGCAGCAGCATGAACATCCCTGGGGCAAGGCTGACATCTACCACCAAAGCTGATGACCAACTCACAGCATCCATGACCCACTCTAAGCCTCTGACACAGTACCAGATCCTGGGGCTGGGGAAATCAGCCAGCTGCTTGGAGGCAGTGAGGCTATATTTTCACCTTTCCATTATAGAGGGTCAGTGACACATGCTTAGTGAAATAGACATTAGTACTGGAGATGATGCTTCTGCAACACTGAGAGGGAACTTACGGAATGACTTGTTCATGGTAGTGATATGCCACCAGACATTGCTTCTGACCAAGGAAATAATTTGACAAACTCCTCCCCCTTGCCAAGCCTAGAGGATCTGCTGATATTCAAAGGGAACCTCATCATTATATAATGTTGACCTTTTAGAATGGTGTAATAATCCAAAAGAGACTCAGTTATGGCACCAGTTGGGGGCCAGCACCATGGAAGGCTGGGATGCTATCCTATAGGATGCAGTATGTACTCTTATTCAGCAATTGACAGATGATGTTCCTCCACAGCCAAAAGATAATCATCCAGAGCCCATAGTAGAAATGGAAGGGGAGCCTCTCACTAATGTAGCTGGTAACATACCTGCACTCTTTTTGATTTCTATTCCCACAACTTTGGTCTCAATGGGAGGTTCTTGTCCTTCAAGCAAGACTGTTTACCACAAGGGACACAGCAGGGGTGCCATTGAACCGGAAGTTGAGACTGACACCTGGCTCATGCATCACAGGTGAACAGGCTCAAAAGAAGTTTGCCACGCTGGCTGGGGTGGGCAATCCTGATCACCGAGGGAGCTCTGTCTTTGTCATAACACAGGGCAAACAGTGGTGAGGTTTCCTGGAACTCAAGGATCCTCAATGTGCTTTCCAGTACTGCAAGTGTAGCAGTCAAAGTTAATGAAAAACCATAACAAAACCGTGTAAGTGGGACTACTAAGTACTCACACCCTTGAGAATGAAGGATCAGGTCATCCCACCAGATGGAGAAGTTTCACCTGCTGAGAAAGTGAACACAACTGGAATGGGTGGTAGGAACAGAAGGCAGTGGATGCCACCATGGCTTTGCTGCCAGTATGAGGACTACAGCAGTTACCCTAAGTCCAGTCCCTTCCTGTTGTACAAAGTGTGCATTTCAGTATTGAAACTAAGTGACACTACTATGAAGGAAGGATCCCAAAACCAGAGGAGACCTCGAACAGTCCCAGAAATCTAAGGAGAGCTTTGAAATTCCATAGGCCTTGACAATGGGCTACTTTAGCCAATTTAACTTAAATTTTGAGGAACAGAGTGGTTTTGCCTAACTTTGTCAGAAGTGTGTGAACCAGAGCACTCCATCTTGAATAGGAGCTGGGTAAAATGAGGCTGAGACCTGCTGGGCTGCATTCCCAGACAGTTAAGGCATTCTAAGTCACAGGATGAGATAGGAGATCAGCACGAGACACAGATGATAAAGACCTTGCTGATAAAACAGGTTGCAGTGAAGAACAGGTTAATCTCACCAAAACCAAGACGGTGATGAGAGTGACCTCCCACTAGCTTCATGACAGTTTACAAATGCCATGGCAACATCGCATAAAATAAAAAAATAACCATAAAAATGGGCAAGCAGCAACCCTTGGGCTGCACTGTCTGTGGAGTAGCCATTCTTTTGTTCCTTTACTTTCTTAATAAACTTGCTTTCACTTTATCGTAAGGATTCACCCTAAATTCTTTCTTTTGCAAGATCCAAAAACACTCTCATGAGGTCTGAATCAGGACCGCTTTCCTGTAACAACACTAAAAGGGTCAGGTAGCAGCATTTGCTCTGCCATTCAGACTAGGTTTTGGTGGTCATTCAGAAAGTGATTTAGTTCATGACAAACATAGTAGATATTGCCCCCAAAATCTGAAGGAATACCCTCAGTGTTGGGTCCCCTTTTTAGTGGTTGGGGAGCTAGGTACACCACTTGCTTTTCCTTTTCCTTTGTGCGATAATCCAATTGTCCCCAAATTCTGAAACATCAGACACCGAAATGGGCAGGCGCCTCTCTTTTTGTTGCATTTATTTTCTGTTCTCTATCACACAAGTTCTAGAGTTCTATCCGAGGTGTCCTGGAACCTGCCATTTCTTGCTCTCAGGGTCCTAGCCAGGATGCTGTCCCTGCAGGGGCCACACTCATGTCCTGCAGGCTGAGCCCTGAGGGCTGTGTGACCCTCTCAAGTGTGGTTAGGGCATGGGATGGGAGATGTGTGGGATTCACTATTGATTGCCCATCTACTTTCCCTCTGATGGGCACTGCTGCACCCCTGGCTCTTCTCTTCAGTGCAATCCCGAAGCCCCTCCCATGGGCATTCCAGTCCAGGGACAACAGCCAGCACAGATCCTTTAAAATGTCCTACACTTTCCTCCCCAGTCTCTTTCTCAGGGCCTGCATGAAGGGAACCTCTCTGGGGAGCAAGAGTGTGTGTGTGGGTAGAACAAACAAGCTACATCCAGCCCAGCATTCCAGTCTCCCTAGGCCTTTGATTTTCCTCATTTTCATCATAGCAAGGAATGCATGGTCTTTTGATACCATTTGCCGGAGGCCAGCTTTCAGCCCAGGTCTGCGTCGGCCATCCCAGCAAACTGACAGATCTCCAGCCAGCTGTGCACACTGCACACCCAACCACCCTCTTGGTAAATGCAACCATAGCATAGATTCAGCCCAGTCTAACGTTGTGTTCCAGCACGGTTAACTGAGCCCTCTCAAAATCCACTTCCACAAGTATTTCCTGGAGCCTGTGTGTGTAAAAAGCACATTTCTGTATCTCCTTTGAATTTTGAGTAGAATACCATTAGGACTGGTCATTGGAGGGGAGGACTCAGTGGCCATGACCTTGATAGGTTTTGGACTCTGGTTCCTGGTTTTTTGGAACCTAGTTATACAGTTCTGTAACCTTCAAGGTATTCTCCTTATATATATATTTTCCCTATTAAAGTGAGCTAGAATCCTAGCAAATACAGAAATTGGTGTTACCAGAAAGGAATCCGGATCCAGACCCCAAGAGAGGGCTTTTGGATCTCGCACAAGAAAGAATTCGGGGTGAGTCCAAAAGTAAAGTGAAAGCAAGTTTATTAAGAAGGTAATGGAATGAAAGAATGGCCACTCCACAGGCAGAGCAGCCCCAAGGCCTACTGGTTGCCCATTTTTATGATTATTTCTTGATTATATGCTAAACATGGGTGGATTATTCATGAGTTTTCTGCAAAAGGGGTGGGCAATTCCTGGAACTGAGGGTTCTTCTCATTTTTAGACCATATAGGGTAACTTCCTGATGTTGCCATGGCATCTGTAAATTATCATGGCACTCATGGGAGTGTAGCAGTGAGGACAACCAGAGGTCACTGTCAGTGCCATTTTGGTTTTGATGGGCTTTGGCCGGCTTCTTTACTGCAATCTGTTTTTACCAGCAAGGTCTTTATGACCTGTATCTTATGCTGACCTCCTATCTCATTCTGTGACTTTGAATGTCTAACCTCCTGGGAATGCACCCCAGCAGGTCTCAGCCTTATTTTACCCAGAACCTACTCAAGATGGAGTTGCTATGGTTCGAACACCTCTGACATTGGCACCAGAGAATAAGCTGTTGACCATGGACTTTCAGAGATACAAGGAGTGGCAACACTTGGAATTAGTCATTGGCCCAAGATGAGAAAAAGGATGGGAGGCTCTTCATTGTTTTTCCAAGATGTGAAGCTGGCCCACGTTGGGGGTTGAGGCAACACAGCTAGTTAAAAGTGCACCTGTGGTCCCAGGGGATAGGAAGGCCACAGAGGGTAGCCATTGACTGGCCCAAGATGAGAAAAAGAGTGGCTACTCCATAGACAGTGCAGCCCCAAGGGCTGCTGGTTGCCCATTTTTATGGTTATTTCTAGTCCACTTACAGCCTTAAAATAAATTATGGCTTCTGAAAGGAAAAGGTACGACATCATCATCAACAACAACAAATTGCTTCTAACTGAAGATGACTCTATAGAATTTTGTTCATTGTAACAGCAAAAGCAAACGGAGGGGTAATAATGCGTTAGGTTATTGTCAAGGTTCACAACCTCAGGAGAGGGACTTGATGTGATCGCCAAACTGGTGGATTTGACAGAAGCGGAATGGAGAGCCCAGGGAAACTCCGGGTTCCCAGGGGCCAGAGCTAGCACTTTTGATGGCTTAGGAAACAGCAGCTGGGAAGGCTGCTGGGAAGTGCCACTGTCCTCTGGGCTGATGGTCACAGGGGTCTAGTGTTTCAACATTATAAAAGTCCCCTGGGGTTGTAAGAGCTACAGTTCAAAACACTGGATGAGAATACATATTTTTTCTTTTTTGTTTTTTTTTTTGTTATATTTATTTGAGAATATGTATTTTTAAAATTCAGAAACATTTTTGAGAACTAATGTTTGTTTGTTTGTTTTCTTAAGACAGAGTCTTGCTCTTTTGCCCAGGCTGGAGTGCAGTGGTGAGATCTCGGCTCACTGCAACCTCCACCTTCCAGGTTCAAGTGATTCTCCTACCTCAGTCTCCTGAGTACCTGGGATCACAGGCATGCACCACCACATCCAGCTAATTTTTGTATTTTTAGTAGAGATGGAATTCACCATGTTGGCCAGGCTGGTCTCAAACTCCTGACCCCAAGGGATCCATCTGCCTCAGCTTCCCAAAGTGCTGGGGTTACAGGTGTGAGTCACCATACCCTGGCCAAGACCTAATGTTTTGCATATAATGTCCCAACATACCTTTTGGGAAAATCCATGGCTTCCTCCCTCTCTTCCTGTCCACGTGTGTTACTCACAGTCCCAGATGTTTCTCTAGGGACAGTTGTGTGGGAGCATGTCAGACACTGCAACAAGAACACACTTAAGACCTAAATTTCTAGGCCACAGACACTCATTTCCAGGGCAAGGTCACATAGACCAGGGTTATTTGCTGAGGTCCAGGGCTGTCATCACCTGAGAGAAAACATCAATATTAAAAATATAAAGTTAAGGCTAAACAGAAATAGTCTACAAGAAAGTCCTTGTGTAGGAAATTGAAGGCATTTGCCCATGTGATGGACGAGGCTCCTAACAGCTTTTACATACTTTTAAATTAGAACGGTAAGGCAAGTTGATAAAATAGAGAAAACATCACCCATAATTCTAATACCATATTACAATTTAAATATTCTTGTGCATTCCTTTGTTCCCATGCTTGGGTGTGCATTTTACCCAGTTGCATTAAGCCCTCTACTTTTCTCTACTCAACAGGGAGCTGGACATTTTTCCATGTCGTTATTTGCGAGTTGTCATTATTTGACTACCAGCTCTAACATTCTAAAGCTTATAAGAGACTTTATTCACCGAATTCCAGGTAATGGTTTATATTAGTCCATTCTTGCACTGCTATACATATCTGAGACTGGGCAATTTATTTAATAAAAGAAGATTAATTGGCTCACAGTTCTGCAGGCTGTACAGGAAGCATAGAGGCTTCTGCTCCACTCCTGGGGAGGCCTAAGGAAGTTTTCAATCATGGTGGAAGGCACGCAGGGGAATCAAGCACATCTTACATGGCCAGAATAGCAAGAGAGAGAAGGGGTAAGTGCCACACACTTTTAAATAACCAGATCTCCTGAGAACTCTACCATGAGAACAGCACCAAAGAGGGAATTCCGCCCCCATGATCCAGTCACCTCCCACCAGGCCCTGCCTCCAACATTGGGGATTACAGTTTGACGTGACATTTTGGCATGGACATAGATCCAAACAATTTCAGCTTAGATATAGTTTGATAGGAGAACCTTCCCAAATCTTGCTCCAAGTGGACTTTAGATTCTTACTGTGACATGACTTTGCTGTATCGGGCATATTCAACTTTGCTGTAGAAAACAAGGAATAGATGAAAAGAGTGAAACTGACAAGGAATATTCAGCACAGAGAGTCGGTGAGCCGCTAGCTCATGAGGTGAAGGTGCATCTCAAAGGGTGTGTTAGGGTAAGGAAATGAGTGAGAAGTGGCTTGTGAAGTAAGGGCAGATTCATCAATGTGTTCAATGGTGAGTTAGTTATGGAAAAGATGCGTTGAAGACAGAGGCTTACATGGAATATATGATGGTGCAAATAGTATTACAGATCATGCTGTCACTGGACTGACGGCTCTGTCACCCCTGAATCAGCCCAGAGCATGCCAATCAAACTGTGGCTGTCCAGCAGGCTAATTGGCGACTTGTAGCTATAGCCAGTGCTGTCCATCTCTCAGAAGAACAAGTTGCTGTGCTTCTCCAATAGGGCACCTGTGTGCTCTTGGCTCTAGGTGCCCTTTGTCTGTGGGGCCCTGATCCAACTCCAGATCTGGTCTTCATCACCACCCCATCAGCAAGGAAAACTGTTGCAGGAGAGGAAGACAGCACATGGGAACGTGGTGCTCACCAGGCCTCGTGCTCTGGGCTTCCCCCGAATGCTGCTTTGCTGTTAACCTACCCCATCTCTCACCCCTCACTGCTCTATGTGTGTTTTAAACACATTTAATAAACCATGAGTTCATCACAAGATCATCAGATGATGTCATACCCTGGAGACAACTTTCATTTACCTAAACTTGCACTTCCCCAGTAGTCCTAGTGAAGCTCTGCGGTTTCAGAGTGTCCATTTCCTTGTATGACCACAAGCTGGAACTTCACTGAGGAGGCAGAAAATTATGGCTCAATACCACCAAGACACGACATTTTAAAAACAGCTTATCTTAATTTTAAGTACAGTATGCACAGAAATTCCCAAACGAGTTTAAGAGATGTACATGGCACACCTGCACAGATTTCTCATCTGAATCTACATATGCTTAAAATCTCTCTTTTCTTGGTGTAGAGGTTGGTTCTGGAGGTGCCCTTCAGCTCTTTAAATACCAGAGTTTAGCTCCTTGTGGAATGCCCAAGGAGCATTGTGGAATGAGACAAGGAATGAAAAGAAGAGCACGACTGTCCTTACTGAAGTGACAGCAGACTTCTAAAAGCCCTTGTAGAGGATTTCTGTTGTTGCCACCTCTAATTAGTACTGCTGGGATTAAACTTAATAGGTTCTGAAGAGAAAGGTAGCACGAAGGAAAAACAAGCACATTGACAAAGCACATTCAGGATCAGCCATGGGACAGCCGTCATGCCTGCTTGTTGCTAAGCTAGCTTCAGGCACTTCGCTTTGGAAATTAGCAGGGTAAATGAATATAAAATAAATGAGACATCTCTGTGAGGCTCCTTTTCTGATCTGCACTGAGAGCTGGTGGATGCATGGCCCCAGAGGAGTCTCAGATGCTCAGTGATGCATAGGCCTGCAGACTCTCAGTGCTCCAAGTGTTTGCGCGCATCTGGGTGTGCCCAGCCAGAGCTGGGGGTCTAGGGAAGCGTAAGTCATCACCTTGACCTCCAAAGACCTTGCAAGCTTCCTCATGGTGGCACAAAACTAGCCAATACAACGCAAGTCTCAAATAATAATTGCTAGTGATTTGAAAAACAAGAAGATACGGTATCGGCAGGATGGTCAACCCAGGGCCTGAGGAAGGTGTAGGCTGTGAAGTGGAATTTCGAGATGGAGACTTCAGCTTATGTAGGCGACATAGGAAGAAGAATATTCATCGTGTTGCTTTTTGCTTGAAACAGTACACAAATGGCCTGCTTTTCTCTTTTCTTTTCTTGTTCCTGACCTTGACCAGAAGTAGCTCTCTTGGCTTGTTTTATAAGCTCTTAGGACTTGAACATCTACTATTAGTGGCGACTAAAATTTCCCCATGTTGTAATAAGGGTGATTCTGAATTTCTATGGTGCTTGAGATCTCACAAAGTGCATTTACCTTGGAAAATTTACCTTTGCACTATCTAGAGCTGAGCAGTGTCCTGAGTAGGAATTCTTGTCTGTAATACCCTTTTCCACCTCCTACCCCACAGATGTTCACTTGCATGTCACTATCTCCGGTAATAGCTGGCTTCCATGTGTCCAGACACTCCTGGGTCTTGGCCATATGCTTTCAAAGGTCCGGCTCCTGGCATCTGTGCTGAGCTTGGACCCCTCCCTCTTCATTTCATGCACTCCACCCACCCTTCCACACGTCTCAGGGCTTCCCCTGGGGGCCTTCCTTGCCCTTTCACATCAGGCCGGGCATTGCCATCTGAAACAATCTCATACGCAGTTTGTCCCCCTTCCAGAGCTTGCGCAGCATGTGACTGTTTATCTGTGTGACTGCGTGTGTGTGATCAGTAGTACATGAACTAGTGAGATGTGAGGATTTCAGAGCTGGGGTCCTGCGGCAGGTGTGTGCAGACAGAACTTCTGGCTCTACCAGGTTGCGCCGCAAGTATGCACGTGTTCACTTCCGCACCTTGGCCTCACTCATTTCAGGGCCAGGACAGTGACTGCCCCATGGAGTCGCTGCGTTGATGAGCGAGGCACAGGAAGCACTAGCAGAGCGCCTGGTGCCCCCACAGCACTCAGGGCCCATGTGTGGGTCTTGCCCGTGTGCTGGGACCTCCTGTGTCTCTTCACCACTATGTCTCCAGCAGGTATCACATCACCTGGCATGGGGCAAGCTCTTTATAAATTTGTTAAATAAACAGATAAGTGAGTTCAAGGGGGAAAAATATATTGGTCCCAAAAGGCAAAACATATTTCTAAAATTTAGAGAACTACTTCACGGAACTGAAGAAAAGATGCTCCTTGTTTCCACGGCAGCACATGGAAAGCTGATGTATGTGGGACGCAATACCATGTGTGCAGTGTGCTCATCTTTCATTCCGAAGACAAATAAGGCCTCTTCCTGTGGAGTTGGGGGGGCCACACAGGGTTGCAGTTTCTGAGCATCGTTGCTCTTGCTGCTTAATTTCAATGTACAGGATGTTTCCCACAAACACCAAAAACATTTTTAAGATGGATCACGTCATATTTATCACTGTATCTCTAGTGTTTGGCTCAATGCATCAAACTTCAAAATATTTGTTTGCTTGAATTCCAATTTCTTGGTAGATACAAGGCTTGGAAACCAAGCCTCCTTTGGCTGATAAAATGAGAACAGAATCTGACACTTAAAATATTATTTAAGCTTTGCCAAGTGGAAAAAAATAGTGTATTCTCCTACTGCTGAGCATCTTGGCTAACTTAATCACTGTTCCTGTCACTGAATCTCCCTTTTTCTCTCATGGGACTTCCTGATTGTTAAATCTATTCACAACTGAATTTTGGTTTATTGTTTTTCTTGTTTACATTGAGAATTAATTTTGAGCGGAATTGATCTTGTTCATGTTATGTAGATGAAGTTAGGATGGATGTTATATTCCAATAATTTTATAGTTTGAAAGAAATTCAATTTTGTTATGTGGAATGCTTTTCTAATAATGAAAAAAGAAAATGACAGCTTCGATTATCTAAGAAAGAATCATGCAGAGAATGCTTCATGTAGACTTCTCAAATTTAAAAAGAAATCCAAGTATTACTGTTTCTTAATTATGTAGTCTCAAGATGAATGTTGAAATAATTCCTTTATTAGAAACTCAGACTTTGTGAGAAATTCATATTTTCATTATTTTATTTAAAAAGCTTTTCAACATTTCTTACTGCAAAGAAATGTAATTAGCCCCAGGAGACGAGCGCACCAGTAGCGCATTAATGTCAATCTCAAAGCTGATAAAAATAGGACCAATACTGAGGTCAGCTGGCAGTACCACGCACTCATTTAGCAAGTCTGCTTGTTGTTCTGGGTGAGCCAAGCAGGCAAGACTCCTGCTTTCAGGACTTTCACAGTCTTGAGGGGAAAGAAACAAATAAAATCAAGCAAACAGTCATCCAAATGCTTTTATAACTACCTTTTGCAGGAAGTATGCAAAGTGACAACCAAAGGGTGTCTTGAAGGCATATCGGGGAGCATCATTTGGTTGGGGGGTGTGGGGGGCCTTTTGGGGAAAATGACATTTAAAAGACTCAATGGTCCCAGCAGGAGGAGAGGGAAGGAAGAGTGCTACAGGGAGCTGGATGTGCAAGGGCCCTGCGGTGGGCAAGCTTGGTGGGCTGGAGTAGAGGGAGGCAGGAAGTGTGTTTGAAGGAAGGCCACGGTGGCATGCTGGCTGTGTGGCAAGGTCTGCATCATGTCTGTTTATATTTGTTTATCGCCAGGACCTGCCCCTGGCTCTAAATCCCTCTCTGTCACTCACGCTTGAGATTGGTCAGTCTCTTCTCTCTTGTGGGTGGCTGGTGAACCCCATGGAAGTAGGGCCACTCATTCCTGAATGTGAGGTCAATCGTCCTTTTCCCCCAAAACCAGATTATTTCCCTTTGGTTAGTGCAGTGGTGTTCAGCCAAGGGTCAGTTTTGCACCCCAGGGGACATTTGACAATGTCGGGGCACATTATTGGTTGTCAGAACTTGGGAAGGGGAAGCTGGTGGCATCTAGTGGATATGTTGCTAAACATTGTACAACGAACAGGACAGCCCCCACAATCAGCAATCCCCTGGCCCAAAATGTCAAAGGTCCCAGGTTGAGAAACCATTTTAGAATGCATTTTCAAACTGTAAGATGTGGGAAGTAGAAAAGTTCCTTTTTAAAGTTTCCTTTCTTTTTAAAGAATAAGTGTGCTAATAACTTTGTTAAGCCCTATCCTATGTAGCTGCTAGACATGACATGCTTACAGGCATGTGGTACATTCTACGTCCTTGCACTTTAACCAAGATATCTGTGCTGGATGTGCTCAAGGGCATGTTCCAGCTCTCCATCGCTTTTACCTGTTTAGAAAAGTTTTAAGTTGTTAGCCAATTGTGTTTTAGTTTAGGTTGTAAGGTCTGGCTCCAGCCAATGGAGATCAGATACAGCAGTAAGGATGACTCAAAATGTGAAAAGGATAAGTGTGTCTGTTTTCCTTTGTTCATTGTACTCTCATGGCAAGATGGCTAGTAAGAGTATCCTTCCTGCAGTCTAGGAAGTAAAAATTGCATTGCTAAAAGATCCTTTGTCTCAGTGCTGATTTTTCTTTGCAGCACTAAGCATCTATTTCCAATAAATCTCTCCCAATTAATGAAATAGAGAACAAACAAGGTTGGAGTGCATTACATATTGTATGTTTGCATTTTATGAATATCCACCACACATGCTTGTATACTTCTGTATATTGAGTGGCAATGTAAAAGGTATTCCTTAGTGCAGATTGCGGTTTAAAAAGTTGGGAAGTCATTGGAATAGAGAACCTACCAACATATTTTAGCTCTTCTTCCAGCTTCACCACGAATCTGCCCTATCTAGGCAGAGTTGTATCCAGAGCCCAGGCATGGCCTCAACTACAGCCTCTGTCGGCTGTCCCACTGCAGTGGCAAGAGTGCAAGCTAGAGTTTACGGCTGTCCACTCTCTGGTCTGACCACCCTGCCCCATGACTCACCCTTCACTCTACCTCCAGCCAATTTCTTCTTCCAACTCTCCATAAACTTTGTCTTGACTGTTCCCTGTCTGATATATCACTTACCACTTTAACTGGTCAGTTCTTACTTAACCTTTGAAGACAAACCATCAGCCCCCTGCTCCTGTGTAGAGCCGCATGGACTTCAGCCTTTGTAGAGTTCACGGCCTCTGTCTCTGTTGTCTGCAAAAGATTTGGTGCATGCCTCTGATTTAACAGTCATCTTGGGTTCACGGCTGCTCAGCTGTGAGCTCACTGTGGGCAGTAACTGTATCTGACTTCTCTTGCCATCTTTGGAAACTAAAAAAGTGCCTTACACACATGTGAGGTGCCCAAAAGGCATTTGCCTAATACATTCATGAATAGAGATTGTTACTTAAAGTCCTTATATTACTAATTATTTTGTAAACTGAAATATATTTTTGTGAGAAAAAACTGTCAATATATATACTGGATTTTCATTAATGTGCATTTTCTTCCACTTTCAAGTTTGTTAAGTCTGTTTTTTTCTGATTATTTAACAAATACATGCCTATTAAAGACAACTTTGAGTAGACCAGAAAGATGTAAAGAAATCCTTCTCCATCAATAATATATAGAGAATGTATAAAACAGCTTATATAATTAAATATATAGGTATATATACATTATATATGAAGTATATATAAATATGAAAGTATATATTTTACATATGCATGTGTATATGTACGTATGTGTAGATATGTGTATACATATGAGCACATCATGGAGCCCGGCTTACCCTGAGCTGAGCAGCGCCCCTAAAATTTCGGTACCTTGCTCAGGGTCAGGCTAGACTCTGCTGCCCCCGTGTGTTCTAGGGAAGAACTGCAGAAAGAAACAGGAGCGCTCGGCCGTGCCCACAGGTCCGGGAGGTCCGCGTTAATGTCCCTTGTTTTTGAGCCCAAGGAACAAGTATTCAACCATAATTGCCACTCGCTATAGGCTCTATTAACAGTCTAAAGAAAGTTGGAAGTTCTCTCCTGAGAAGAAGTAACTTCAGTTCGGAAGGACCCGGGTTTCTCATGTTTCTCTTTGTATCCTGACCGCCGGGTATTGTCTTACCTGCTGCTACAAAGAGCAAGTCCCGCAAGTGAGGCTCAGATATTTTCAAATAAAATATCCAGGCTTGGCGGAGTGGCTCATGCTTGTAATCCCAGTACTTTGGAAGGCTGAGGCCTCTTGGGAGGATCGTTTGAGCTCAGGCGTTCGAAACCAGCCTGGGTAACATAATGAGAACCATCCCTCTTCACAAAAAAATAAAATTAGTCGGGCGTGGTGGCAGGCACCTGTGGTCCCAGCTACTTAGGAGGCTGAGGCTTGCTTGAACCCGGAAGTTGAGGCTGCAGTGAGCCATGATTGCACCACTGCACTCCTGCCTGGGTGACAGAGCAAGACTCTGTCTCAAAATAAATTAATTAATTAAACAAAATAAAGAAAAAGTAAAAAGAAACAAAATATCCAAAGCCGGTTAATCCATGTTGTAAATATCAGGATCTTCTGAATTCCAGCTGCCCTGGACCATGGAGAACCCAGGGAAATTACTCCTATTGACTGGAGCTAAGGCTGGCTTAGTTGGACAGCGTGCATCTCAGGCTTTCTATGAGTTTCACAGTTTCCATGACTTGAATGGATTTCTGTGGACTTGCTGTGCTTAGACACTGAAAGTTTTGTGATGTACATCGTTTGCCCATCTTTTCCATCTGATTCGATTGTTCTTCTTTTCTCATGAAAGACCTATTTTTCTTCAAGACCCAGCTTTTGTAAAGTGTTTTCACAGTTCCCCATGAGCACCTAGCGCGGGGCTGGGACTGCCTAATCCACTGTGGCCAGGAGCATGTGACTTGCCTGTGTGCGGCCTTATCATCGGTAATCGCAGGACTTGGTGGAGTATGGTTGAAAAAGTGCTCAGTTAGACTGCACGTGTGTATAGCGATAACATCCCAAAGCTGCACGGGAATTGTAAAAAACTTACCACTGTGTTAATTATCCGAATAGGTTTTTGAATAGATTTGGAATGTGGGAAGGAGTTACAGAAATAACGTCTTAATGATTAAATGTAGCTTGCTGTTTTTAGCCCAGTTTCACAGATCAGAATACTGACCATACTAGTGGGTAGTTTATGTGTCTTCTCATTCAGGGAGAGCCACTCAATTCACACCTGAAGCTTAGGGCTCTTGGGGTCTGGCCTCCTCTCAGCTTCCTCTGGAGGACAGGCTCAGCCCTTCCAGTGTACCTTTCCAGACACTGAGTCCAGTTGAATCCACTTTCTTACCCATGACCCCGAGCAAGCCACTTCAGCTGACATCTCCACAACCTCATCTGCGAAATAAGGGACAAGGCTGGATGGTCTTTGAGGCCTCATCCAATTCAGAGATTCTGAATCCTGCATTGGAGAAGTGAGGGAGTCTGGTATGAAGATATGAGTCTAGTATGGCATGAGGGAGTCTGAGAGAAAGCAGAGGGTGGGACTGGGCTGTTTCTGTCAGCTCTCTGAATGGCAGTAAATATCTGGGAGGGGACCTTCAGGAGTCGTCTCACCTCCTGGAGGTTTTTGGGTGTTGACTGTTGAGGTATTCTCAAGAGTGGACCTCCATAAATCTGGCGCCTTGACCTCTGGGGGACTCTTGTGGAAAGCTGGTCCCTCAGTAAACTTTCAGTGGTTGCAAATGCGTGAGCTGAGGCACCATCCCCTCCAACACTTAGAGGAGCCAAAAATTAAAATATTAGCCAGGTGTGATGGTGTATGCACATAGTCCGTAGTCCCAGCTGCTCAGGAGGCTGATGCAGGAGGATCGTTTGAGCCTGGGAATTTGCGGTTGCAGTGAGCAATGATTGGACCCTGCACTCCAGCCTAGGTGACAGAAGAAGACCCTGCCTCGAAAAATAAAATAAAATATAGAAAGAATTCCTTGTTGTTGTCTACTTTTCCTTTAAACCACACTCTGCTTCTGCAACAATATAGTTTTCTCCTGCTCTTCTGTCTCTGTGGATGAGTCCCCTTTCACAATCACATAGATGCCAAAAACCAACAGCTGTAGTAATAATTACTTATTATTTATGCCCTACTGCTACTACTCTGAGCCACTGACATGCTTTACCGTCATTATGGGCACAGCCTCTTAACAGATTTCTGGTCCTCCAGTCATTCAGTCACCCATCCCAATCCTGTCTTCACATGGCATTCCAAGCGATCATTTATAAAGGCAATTTTTGAGCATGTCTCTTGTCTGCTTAAGCCACTTTAATGCTTCCTGTTTCCCATTCCAGTGAGGTCTAAACCCTTTTGGATGGCTCACACTGACTTTCATGGACTTTTGAAAAAGCTAAATAAGAGAGCTGAAAAAGATGAATTACTTTGTCTTCACAGTAAGAAAGATCCATGAATGGAATTCCAGGGGTGGGTGTTGGAGCGGGTGGCAGAGTCGGAAGAGTTGCAGCCATTTTTTGAATATCAATTGTTTCCAGTGCTTTAATATAGGGTATTTCATTAATTTCCTTTAAAAAATCCTATGAGGCCTATCACATGCTATATTATTATCTTCATCTTACAGATGAGGAAATGTAAGTCCGGAAAGGATGATGTGAACTTAGCAAAGTCACACAGGCAGTGGGTGGCACAGCCAGGATGTAAACCCGAGTGAATGCCTGGTGCTGGCTGCCTTCACCGCCAGCCTCAGTTAAGGGAGGCACGTTGGATTGTCAGCGGGCAGTGAGTGAGTTGGAAGTTTAATAACTCAGGAGACAAATTTAGCTTCTTAAACAGAAATGTTTTCTTAGATAAGGAAGGGAATGATATACTTACCACATTTAGTATAATTCATCCTAAACAGCGAAGTTATGATGACAGTGACAAAGCAGGAATGTGTGTCTTTATTTTCCAGGTTATGCAAGATGAACAGAAAGATTGCTGGCTTCCGTTTTCTAGATTGTAAAATGAGGACTGGAGCCCATAAACTCCAATAGCATTTTCAGCTTTGAAATTCTGAGACCCATGGACTGTTAGCTGCAAAACAAATATCTTAAGTTTCTAAGACAAATGCTTATAAAATGAGGAGAACACACTTATAGTTGTCACTTACATGTTTTAAAATTTAAATACATATGTGTGTGGTTATATAAATATACTGGCTATTGTGGGAGAAGCTATTCAGAATACCAAACATTGTATTTTTCATTAAATATAACAATGCTATTTTTTGCTGTGGCTGCTGTTTTGGTCATCTGTTGCTGCATAAAAATCATCCCCAAACATAGCAACCTTCAACAGCAGTAATATATATTTTACTCATGAATCTGCAGTTTGAGGAGGGCTGCTCAGGGAAGCATTGTCTTGGGTCTACCCAGCCTCCCAGGCAGTTTGACGGCTTGACTGGAGACTCGGAGAGCTCACTCACTCATGTAATAGAGGCAGACTGTCTGCTGGGACCTTTGCCAGGGCTGCTGGCTTGGACCTGTGACCTCTTTATGTGGCCTAAGGCTCTTATGACATGGGGGATGGGCTCTGAGGATGATCCTCTGGAGACAGAGAGAGAGAGGGAGGGAGAGTGAGAATGCCCCAGGTGGAAACCCTACCTGTGATCCAATCTCTAAACTCCTGTGGTGTCACTTCTGCTCCTCTTCATGAAGGCAGCCAAGAGGGCCACCTGGGACACAGGAAGGGAAGTTGGCTCTGTCTTGTGATCGTGAGTGGCAATCCTCTGGGACATCATTGAGATCAGAAATAATACTGGGACCATTTTTGAAAAATACAATTTGCTGCAGCATGACTCACTATTGTCTTCCAGCGTCATGGCAGACTAACTCCCTAGAATGTCATTCCTTTGAGGAAAAAGATGTTGTCTGCCTTTTTGATGCACACAGTGCCTGGTGTGTAGTAGGTTCTATGATCTGTATTTGTGGAATGAATGAAGACTGTGAACGTTCAATAATAAGAAAACAACAATCCAACAAAAAATAGGGAGATTTCAGCAGACACTTTATCAAAGAAGAAAAAGAGATGAGAGATAAGCACATGAAAAGATTCTAAACATCATTAGTCATTGCAGAAGTGCAAAGTTCTTTTTAACTTTTATTTTAGGTTAGGGGTACATGTGAAGGTTTGTTGCGTAGTTAAACACGTGTCATGGGGCTTTGTTGTACATATTATTTCATGACCCAGGTATTAAGCCCAGCAACAGTAGTTATCTTTTCTGCCCCTTTCCCTCCTCCCCCTCCCCGCTCGAGTACACCCTAGTGTCTGTTGCTTCCTTCCTTGTGCTCTTAGGTTCTTATCATTTAACTTCCACTTACAAGTGAGAACATGTGGTATTTGGTTTTCTGTTCCTGCATTAGTTTGCTAAGGATAATGGCCTCCAGCTCCATCCGTGTTCCCGCAAAAGACATGATCTCATTCTGTTTTATGGCTGTACAATATTCAATTGGATATCTGTACAGCATTTTCTTTATCTAATCTGTCATTGATGGGCATTTAGGTTGATTCCATGTTTTTGCTATTGTGAATAGTGTTGCCATGAACATTTGCATGCAGGTGTCTATGGTAGAATGATTTATATTCCTCTGGGTATATACCCAGTAATGGAATTGTTGGGTTTAATGGTAGTTCTGCTCTTAGCTCTTTGAGGAATTAATACCCCACCCATACCTATTAGAATGACTAAAGTTAAAGAACGGTCATGCCAAATGTTGCAAGGTTGGGGAGGAGCTGGCATTCCCTCATATGCTGGTGGGAATGTAACTGGTAAAACCACTTTGGAAAAGTTTGGCTGTTTCTTCAAATTTTAAGCATACACTTACATGATTCCACCCGAGGAATTTAACCAGAGATGAAAACATACGTCCATGACAAAACTTGTACATGAATGTTCATAGCAACTCTCCTCGTAATAGCCAAAATCAGGCAACACCTCAAACGTCCATCAGCACGTTCGTGGCTAAACATTACAGTACATCCACACCATGGAATATTACCAAGTAATAAAAGAAATGGGCTCACACAGCAACAGGGATACATTTTATTAATTAATTTATTTATTTATTTACTTAGAGATGAAGTCTTGCTCTGTCACTCAGGCTGGAGTGCAGTGGTATGATCTCAGCTCACTGCAACCTCCACCTCCCAGGTTCAAGCAATTCTCCTGCCTCAGCTTCCTGAGTAGCTGGGACTACAGGCATGCACCACCGTGCCTGGCTAATTTTTGCATTTTTAGTTGAGACGGGGTTTCACTCTGATGGCCAGGCTGGTCTTGGACTCCTGACCTCAAGTGATCCACCAGCCTTGGCCTCCCAAAGTACTGGGATTACAGCCATGAGCCACTGTGCCCGGCCGGCTGTTCTGAGTGCGCTTTTTCACATACCCCACAAACGGGACACAGTAAGCTCTGGACTGAGCTGTGCCACTTCTCCAGTTCCAGCTCTAGGTCTATGCCCTTCAAATCTGACGGCGCACACATCTGAATGTTTCTACCGGGAGTTGCTTGTGATGATTATTTCTATCATTACTGATTACTACACTCAGACATTTATAAATTAAGCTCATTAAGATATCCAGTGGCCTCACCCAAAGTCCCCTGGTAGCTCATGTTTTATGTGGAAGTTCAGCTTGTTGATTTGTGTATATGCTACAAATGCATACTCACTTTCATCCCTTATCTGCCTGTCTGTGACTGGCACTGTAATATTTTGTAAATCTTGCTTTTCTGCACTTTGCCCTCTCTTCACCAGAAACTTCCCCTGGAAAAGCTCTTTCTGAGCGCTCACCCTGTCATTCTATTTTATTTTTATTTTTTTTTGAGCTGGAGTCTTACTTTGTCACAGGGTGGAGTGCACTGGTGCAATCTTGGCTAACTGCAACCTCTGCCTCCTAGGTTCAAGAGAGTCTTCTGCCTCAGCCTCCCGAGTAGCCGGAACTACAGGCACACACCACCACACCTGGCTAATTTTTGTATTTTTAGTAGAGATGGGCTTTCACCATATTAGCCAGGCTGGTCTCGAGCTCCTGACCTTGTGATCCACCTTTCTCGGCCTCCCAAAGTGCTGGGACTATACGCGTGAGCCACCACACCCCGTCATTCTTGATGGGCCTGTCTCACATCCTTTTTCCAGCTATTGGCGTGTCTTTTCATCCTCCCCTTTCATGCTCACATTGCTTCTATGACTTGGTGACTCCCTTTAACACCAGGGGTGACAAAGAGCATCCCAAATTCACGGAATGTCTTTTATCTACAACTTGGGAAGCTGAACTGTCTTGCTGAAGCATGCCATCCTAGGCAGAATCTCAGGCCAGCATGAACGGCTGTCCTTCTTTATTTTTTCTTCTAAAGGGTTAAACATTTTCCAAGTGGGCTACCATCAGTGTGGGCAGGTTTATGCTGTGACTTTTCTCTAGGAAGATTAATGCCAGAGCCATTTATCTGTGACGATACCTTTGAAGAAAAACAAATGAAAAAATGGAATTTCAGTCCAATCTAGTCTAATGAATTCAATCTGATGCTGAAATAACCTGGGGAAGCGAGGGAATGAACACGTGCTGGGCAGACGCATCAATCACCTGAAATCGTGCTACTGAGTGGGACTTTAACCATAGCAAGAACGAATCTGATTATATTCTTATTAGATGAAAGACAGGATTCTGTTTATCTTTTTAGGTACAGCCAACTCAAAAGCTTGCAAGACTCAGGCACTTTTTCTGTTCTCACTTGGGCTTTGAAACACTGTTCCCATTATCAATTCAGTATACCCTAAAGGCAAGTCTGTCCGACCCGCGGCCACGCGGCCCAGGATGGCTTTGAATGTGGCCCAACACAAATTAATAATCTTTCTTTAAACATGATGAGTTTTTTTGCAATTTTCTTTTTAGCTCATCAGCTATCATTAGTGTTAGGGTATTTTATGTGTGGCCCAAGATAATTCTTCTTTTTCCAATGTGGGCCAGGGAATCCAAAAGAGTGGATACCCCTGCTTTAAGATAAGAATTTGGGTTGCCAATTGCTTGGTACGATTATTCAGTTGCCATCCATAGTGGTTTCTGGGACACAGAAGATGCACAGTGTATTAGCTTTACTCTTCCCTCCCTTGCTTTCTTGCCCTCTGGGAGCCAGAAAGCCCAACGCGAAATGGCAGTCACACCTGGACCAGAGATCCCAAGAGACAAGTTCTGACCTGGTCTCTGGCTCTCACTGGAGGAATGACGTTATGCAAGGCATCTTTCTCCTATTCTTTTGTGCAGTTGGGATCTACATTAACCAGTGGTTCTCAACGGGGGCACTTTTGTGCTTCCAGGGAAAATGCCTGGAGACATTTTCGGCGTTCACAACTGTATGCAGGGAGGGTGTCCTACTGACATTGACTGGGTAGAGACCAGGAAAGTTGCTGAACATCCTGCAGGGCACAGGACAGCTCTGCAACAGAGGCTTCTCCAGCCCCCTGTCAACAGTGCTGAGGAACCCTGGTGCAACAGCAAACGATCACCACTGGAATCATTTACAGTCATGCGCTGACTAATGTTGTGGATATGTTCTCAGAAGTGCAATTTTGTCCTTCTGTGGACACCATAGAGTGAACCTACACAAACCTAGATAGTATAGTCTACTACACACCTCAGCTGTACAATATCCTGCTGCTCCTAGGCTACAGACCTGTACAGCAGGTAACCGTACTGAGTACTATAGGCCATTGTAACACAATGGTAAGAATTTGTGTATTTAGACATATCTAAACCTAGAAAAAGTGCAGTAAAAATATGGCATTATAATCTTATGGGACCATGGTCCTATATGCAGTTCACTATTATGTGGCACATTTCTGAGTACAAAGGGAAGGGTGGACACCTATTATGTAGCAGGTACTGTGTTAGATATTTAAATCTTACTTGATTTGAGATTCAAAAAACTCTGCAAATGTGGGTATTAGTGTTCCTATTTTATAGATGAGGTACATGAAGCTCAGAGGACTGAGCAATAGCTGTATCACTAGCACGAGTTGCGGTCAAACTTGGAGCTGTTTTTATTAATTTGAAGATAAAGACTTGGAAGCACACATGTGTTTGGTGGTGTTTATAGAATCGTAGACCTCCAGAACTAGAAGGTATCTTAAAAGTAGTTAGTTAGTCAGATGGCCTTGTTTTACGGATGGAGAAACTGGGGCAAAGAAGTTTACTCCATCTCAAAGCAAGACCCAGAGTCTGGCCTGGAGCCCATGGCTGAGCTAGGCGAGGGCCCAGGCCATCTGACCAGTGCTCTCTGGGGTGTCTCTGCCTGCAGGAAGACATGGAGTGGGAACACTTGGTTCTCCTAGCAGGCCTAAATTGCCTCTTTATTACAAGCCAGGCAAATTCCCACCATAACAGGCCATGGCAGGGTTTCTGGAGGTGGCGGACAGAGATTCCCTTCAGAGCTCTCTGAACAGGTAGTCTTGGCTTTGCAGGTGTTCTTGGACAACGCTCACTCATGCTGCAGGAGAATGCCTCTGCTGGTTCAGATACTGTCTCTTGGGACACATCCTTGGCTCTTCCCTACCTCTATCCTTTCACCTGCTTTTTCTCACTCCTCACCTTGTATCCCTTTCTATGCCCTCCAAGGAGATAGACCACAGGTTAGGAAGAACTTCTGGGAGCAACATAGAAAAAAAGCATGCTTTTGGAATCTGGATCCCTATTGTACTGCCGTAGATAGTAGGCAGTGAATGTGTGTTTGATGATGAGATGGCATTTCTTCCATTTATGTCTAAAGGAACTCATTTGCAGACCAGGCATGCAGATGCCCTGTATGCTGGGTGCCACACAATGGACACACAGAGGTAGATGTGGCTTCCGCACCTTGTGTTCCCACACCTCTCATATTTCAGACTCAGTGCTTTGCCCTTCATTCATTAACTCGCATTCTTTTTCTCTTCTATCTCCCTCCGTTTGGGATGATCAAAATTTTCTTTCCAGTTGAGTTTCTTTTTGCCCTCTCTGAATGTTAAATACCTTTTCTGACACTGAGTTTGGAAACACAGACTTAGGGAAATTTTTCAGAAAGACTGCTTTAAGGGTCATTTTTTTCCAATGGGCAACACAGAAGTAGAATTTTATTTACTTGCCTTTGCTATTATTTTCCATTTATATCATACCATAACTTATGAATAACACATTAAGATGAGCATTGTAAATGAATGTTACCAATTGCATAAGAGAGATCATTCATTTTTGCTAGTTTGTATTGTTTTCTGTGTTTCTACCATACAATTAGATGTACAATAGAAGTACAATTCTGTTGCATTAAAAAGAGTAATACTTGTTTATATGTTATTATGTGATAGGCACATAATTGAAGCTTAAAAATATTTCCTGAATTAAATTGAATGTAATAAGGAACATTCGAAAAATACAGAAAAATAAAATTATTAAAAATATAAAGTTTTCCATCCCTATTAAATAATCAGTATAAACATTTTGGTTTATGTCCTTTAACTCTTGTCCCTACATGTGTGTGTTATCTCTATCCATATCTCTAACTCTATCTGTAGCTCTATCATCTCTACACACACACACACACACACACACACCCTCACATATTTATAAGATTAACAAATGTGGGATCATAGTTTATAAAATATGTAGTATTATAATGTTTATAAATGTTGTAGTATAGTGTAGGAGTTCTACATGAGATAATGCATGGTTTATATTGTATGATTCATGTTGCATCCTGAGAATCTCATCCTTAGTTCAAATCATGGGAATAGAAGTTAGACAAATATGGATATAATATTGAATAAGTTTTTTGACTTCTTTGTATCTCTTTATTCCAATAAAAATGGGAATGATAATATTCACCACACATTTTTGTGAAGATTAGATGAGACAATGCATGAAAAACCCTTAGCACAGTGTGTGGACATAGAAGTTTTTCTATATTATTAAAATCTCACTGATGCATTTGCATGTATACATATATCTTCAGCCTCATCTCTTTATGTTTTATAAGCATTGATTCCTGGGAGTAAATTTATTGAATCAAAGAAGGAGATAATATTTTCCCCAGAGAACTCATAACAATTCCCAATGTTGTGAAAGTAACATTTATTGAATTCTATCTATGGGACAGACACTGTTCTAAGTATTTTACGTGTTTTAAGTCATTAAATCAATGGTAATGCTGTGAAGTTGGTTATATCATTTTCCACATTTTGCTAATGAGGATGTCCCTGGAGCCTGAGGATTTCCCTGAGGTTCCACTGTTAGGAAGTGTGCAGCCCAGGTCGGAGTCCAGCAGCCTGACTCTGGGCCCCATGTTCTTACCCAGGGTACACTTCTAAGTGAACCTCTGGTTGTTAAATCAATAGGAAGAGGGAGAGCATTGGAAAAGCCCTGAATGCCAGGGGAAGAGAGGGTGAGGTTGGCAGAATACATGAGAAGCTGATGTTAAGTCCAAGGCCTTTAAAAAGGTATCAAAGAGATGGATTTTGGAATCAGGTGGGATAAAGGTGAAATTTATGATTTTTGATAAGATCTCTTAATTTTCTCTTTTCTAAAGTTAAACAACTTGGTTTATTTTATGAATCATATTGCATCCTGAGAATCCCATCCTTAGCTCAAACCATGTTCTTTGCACTTCCCAGTGATGAAGGTAGTGAGAGAGCATTGAATATTCTCCACTTTTCCAGAACTTCTATGTAAAAACTTGGTGTTCTGAGAAGGTTAATTTGCCATTGAGAAGGAGTTCACTGACTAGTCTTTAATTCAGCTTTTAACAAGAGAGTGTCATTTACATGAAAAAAAAAAGCTAATCTCTGTTGCAGATAGAAGCCATCTATCTCGAATATATGCTGATGGCTGTCCCCACCTGCCTGGCCTAGTTATTTCACACTCAGATAACCTATGCAGGCATTTGGGATGGGCTGCAAGGCAGCATCCTCTCCTTTTTATTTGCTGCCATGATGGATCAGCAGTGCCCACTCCTTTTTATTTGCTGCTATGACAGTTCAATTGAGAGCAGAGTGGATGCTTCACAATAAGAGTACTTGGTTCTACAGCAGGGGTCCCCAACCCCTGGGCCATGGACAGGTGGTCTGTGCCCTGTTAGGAACTGTGCCACACAGCAGGAGTTGAGCATCAGGTGAATGAGGAAACTTTCTCTGTATTTACAAATGTTCTCATTGCCCACATTAACACCTGAGCTCTGCCTCCTGTCAGATGCTCACAGGGGCATGAACCATATTGTGAGGGATCTAGTTTGCATGTTCCTTATGAAAATCTAATGCCTGATGATCTGTCAGTGTCTCCCATCACCTCCACATAATATCATCAGTCACGGGAAAACAAACTCAGGGCTCCCACTGATTCTACGTCATGGTGAGTTGCATAATTACTTCATTATATATCACAATGTAATAATAACAGAAATCAAGTGCACAATAAATGTAATGTACTTGAATCATCCCAAAACCACCTCCCACCTCTGGTCCATGGAAAAATTGTCTTCCACAGACAACTCCCTCTACCTCCATGCCCTCCATTTGACAGGGGAGAAACCAAGGTATAGTGTGATTTGCTGAAGGTTAGTCTATTTCTGGCAGAGTTGAAATGGTACCCAGGTGACCTTCACAAAAACTACTGGGATTTATCCCAGCTCCACACTTTTCTCCCTAAGTCCTTTTGGAAAATGTACCTGGTCGCCATGTGCTTAGATTTCCTTTCTGTAACAACTTGCATAACTGAGGCATTATGGGATTTTGTGGAAAGCACTAGATTAGTGCCTGGCACCTAGGGTGTACTCAGTGTTAATTAAGTTTATTACACCAGTGGTGTTTAATTTTTTGATTGGTTAATTAATTTTCATTTTTTATTTATTTCAATTGTTGCCCCAAATGTGAGACCAACCTATTCATCAACCTTTTTTTTTTTTTTTCAAAACTAAGGCCCAGTGTGCTACACAGTAAAGCTAGATATGACCAGAATATCTGCTGCCAGAACCTCTTCCTCCTCCTCCTCTCGAAGCCCTGATGAGGCCTGGCCATGTCAGAGACTGTGACTTGGGCCTACCGGCTTGATTTTAAACTGTCATGTGTGTGATGCTTACCTCTGGGACTTCATCTCTATCCAGTTCATCGCATTTGTTAAAGATAGCATAGAGTGGGAAGGGCCTGGCCTAAAGTCGTGATTTGCAAGTGTGGCTGCCCATTGGGATCTCCTGGGTGGTGTAGAATATGTCCCGGTCCCAGCTCTGGAGGTTCCGATGTTCAGAGTAGGCACCCAACCTGTGCCAGGGAGGACCTGGGCTACTTTGGGATCCAGTCACACAGGAATGTGAGCAGCTTGGCTTGGGGATAAAACAGAGATGAAGGAGCAAGAACATGAGGCAGGGGCTCTGTTATTGAAAATCAGGCCCACAGAGGCTGGGAGCAGGATCAGCATCCACATCTCAGAGCCTGGGATGGGGTGGAGAGCACAGAGATGTTCAGGGTTTGGCAAGGCGTTCTCTAGGCACCTGCCAGTTATCATGCACATTCATGAGTACCTTGTGGGCACGATGTGATCCCATGTGGTGTGTGCGTTCTGGCAGCCTGGTGGCTGTGGCTCTGCGGAAACAGCCTGCCCTGTATCTGCAGTGAGCAGCTATTGGCACACTCTGGCAGCCCATCAATCCATGCAGCCTGAGCAATGATACTGGTCCCTCCTGTCCTCACCATCCCAGCTGCTGGTGCAGGAGAGTTATGAGTGCCCAATGCTGGACCATTTGCGGGCCCCATTGTCTTTCATGAGGCCTTGTTAGTAACCATCCCTCCCGACATACCATTATAGACGTGCCCACTGGGCTAAGGTGTCTTCAGAAGGGTCCTGTTATGCTACAGTTTCTCATGGTGTTTGTTCTGTGGCAATGGGGAAGTCAGCACACATAGAAAGCATCATGGAAAAGGAAAATCACTGAAATGGTTCTTGCAGGATGAGAAGTTTTCTGTTGACAATGAACATTCGCTGTAGTAGCACAATTTGGTTCCTCAGTATTTTGACACCTTGAGCTTGCCATTTGGACGAGATTGCATTTGTCTGTGTTTCTAAATCAGTGGATCTCAGCGGGGGGCAATTTTCTCTCAGGGCTCTTTGGCAATGTCTGGAAACACTTTATTGTTGTCATAAGTTGGCAGTGGAAGGGTACTACTGGCATCCAGTGGGTAGAGGCAAGGGACACAGCTAAACATCTTGCCAGTGCCCAGGACAGCTCTTGTAGCAAAGAATCATCCAACCCAAATGTTAACAGAGGCCGAGAAACTCTGTTCTAAACAGAATCTTGTGTATGTGAGGTTAGTAACAGAGAATCCTACATTTGATTTCTGATGGGTTCTCAGTGAAGAGTTGTGTTGTGTTTTTAAACTGTTGTCTGTTTTGGGTCTATAACGCTTCCCAAGTACAACTGTGTCCTACACATAAGCTGAAGGAGTTGGAAACTATGGACTGTGGGCCAAATCTGGGCTGCCTCCTGCTTTGTAAACAGGGTTTTACTGGAACAGAAGCATGCGTGTTGCTCTATGTCTTGTTGATGGCTGTTTTTGTGCTACAATCTCAGAGTTGAATAGCTGCAACAGAAACCATATGGCTAGCAAAGCCTAAAATATTTACTATCTAAACCTTTGTAGAAAAAATGTGCTAACCCCTGGGTAAAGAGATATGTCAAATCTCTTTCTTCTGGTCAAAACACAGCCAGGAAGGAATAATGTTTGATTACAGCTCTAAGCACAAGTCTGCAGTCTTTTGTAAGGTATTTTTTATGTTCTTCAAAATCACTTTCTAGTCTCTCTGACCTTCTTTTGACTTATTTGAAAAAGAAGACTTGGATGTTCTTTCCTTCTTAGGCTGGGGGATTAACGTAACTCAAGACATCTCTCTTACCAACTCTCCCCAGCTCAGCACTGCTCCTGGCCAAACGGGAAGGAACAGGCACAGCAGAGTATTAATCGTTGGGGTGAACTGGGGAACTGGTTCCTCAGAACTTGTTAGGTGAAAATTACTGATCTCTCACTCGTCAGCCTTGAAAGGTGGCTCTGCAAGTTAGAATATGAGTTTAAGCAACACAAACCTCAGCTATGCCTGTTGGGCTTGCAGGCATCTTTGGGCCTGGAATTAATAGGGTGCTGTGTAGGATGTGGATCTGTTTGGGGGTAAGCATCAATTTTGGAAATGATGGGTCTATCTTTGTAGGGACAGCTTCCATTATACAATTTAATCAGGAGTGACATGTGGACCCAATTTTTCAAGATCTTTCAAGTCAAACCAATATTAGGAGCTCATTCATTCACTCATGAATTAATTTTAAAAGTACTTAGTGCAGTGCACTGTACATAAGGATCAGATAGACAAAGTAAAAAGGAGCTCGCAGGCCAGTATGGGAGGACATGGGTAATATTCGCAGAGTGGTCATTCAGCTGGTGACCACAGAGGGGCATGGTGGGCAAAGGAAGGAGGCGCCGAGGCACTGAAGGGGTCTGGGAGGATGGGGAAGGCAGTGGCAGTTGCCAGGAAGGGCTGTAGAAGTCTGAAAGGAGCTTTAATGAGAAGGAAAGGAGTGGGACCCAGAAGCCTGGCCTCTTCTGCAGTCAGCCTCTGCCAAGAGGCACCTACCATATTGGATTTACACTGGTCCTTCGTCCCGCCGACTCAGAAACTCATCCCTCAGCTCCCGGAGTTGACAAGTCCTAGGTGTGGCCTGAGCTCACGCTGAGCAAGCTCACAGGAAGCAGTTCTCGGAGGACCCGGCTCCTGTCCCTTCCACCACCTGTTGCATCTATTGCCCAATGAATTGTCTTCAATCAGATGCAACAGGTCGTGGAGGGATCAACCCTTGAAGCTGTTATAATTTCTGTTGTAAAATTTAGTCTACTCAAATGATTGACGACTGGAGGGCAAGGGCAGGAAGAGGCACAGATATCCCCAGAGAAGATGGGGGAGAGGGAAGGCGGCACTGCAGGGGAGCTGGGTCCAAAAGCGAAGTTCAGAAGGAGGCTTTGTCTGCGCATGCATTCATTTCATTCTGGGCTCAAGAATGTGGAACAGCACCACGGCCTTACCATGGAACAAACAGTCCTCTCTCTCTGTGAATTTCAGAGGATTTTCTTTGTGAGGTTGAATAAATCAAAGGGAAAGAAAATAAAATCATGTTTGGAAATTGCCAATAATAAAAACTTCAAGCCAAGTGAAAAGCCTGGAATATTGGACATGGATCTTCACCTGGGAACATCCCAAAATTTCCCCTTTCATCTGTTATTCTTAAGAATAACATATGAAAAATCGAAAAAGACAAGTAGTGGCATATAAATAGAGTTTACTTTGGTTCTTCCATCTACTGAACTTCTCTCTGAAGTATGGACTATAACACAGAGGAAGGAAGTACATTTAAGTAGCTTTTGAGCGATAAATCTTTGAAATCCTTAGTGAAGAAAATCTAGAGTTCTGCTATTTCCAGTTAGCCTTGGGAAAAAAAAAGCTCACTTATTAGTTTAATAAATAGTTTGTAAAAGGCCAACCATTTCCAGGGTAAAAGCACTTAATCAAGCCAACAGTATTCAACCAGCAGCAAGTGGGAAATTCTATAGAAAAGGGGAAAAGTCAGATTTCAATTCAGACACAGGATTGTGGTAAAATTCAAGTTTAGTGTGAACTAGTTCACTGCAACTATAGAGAAAGTAACTCAGAGAGATGTCTGATAATTATGGTGAACAAAATTGTTCATGGACAGTTGGGCCAAAATTTTTGTTTATTTACTTTAATCACGAACTATTACGTAATGGAATAAATTTAAAGTTCTACAAAGTTCTATCAGCAGCATTCAGATCTTTACCAATGAGCTACTCACATTGTTTAAGCCTGGACTATTTGTTAAATGAGTTTGGTGCATGACATAATTCATTTTGGATTTTTTAGGTTTGTTTGTGTTTTGAGACAGTCTCCCTCTGTTGCCCAGGCTGGAGTGCAGTGGTGCAATCTCAGCTCACTGCAACCTCTGCCAACCGGGTTCAAGCGATTCTCCTGCTTCAGCCTCCCGGGATTATAGGCACCCACCACCATGCCCTGCTAATTTTTAAATTTTTTTGTAGAGGAGAGTTTTACCACGTTGGCCAGGCTGATCTGGAACTCCTGACCTCAGGTGATCCACCCACCTTGGCCTCCCAAAGTTCTGGGATTACAGCTGTGAACTACTGCCCCTGGCCTCATTTTGAATTAAAAAGTTCTAAGATATCTCTTAGCCATTAAAAATAGAACAAAAGGCTTATAATTACCTCATTTCCAGAAACACTTATGAGCTCATTCCATCTTAAAAGTAAGGCTTTTCATTAATTAGTCAAACAACTAATGTATCACGCATGAATCCAACAAGTATTTATTAAATGCTTCTGATGGGTGCAATTCCATGTCAGGGGCCCAGGTGCTGTGGGGCACAGAATGGGCGGGCGTGACCCTGAGCTCAGGAACATCACCATGAAGTGTGGGGAGCACCTCGCACTTTCAGGAGCAGCAAAACTAAAGTCATATGTCGAAAGGTTACATTTTCAGGCCAAGCACTGTGGCTCACGCCTGTAATCCCAGCACTTTGGGAGGCCGAGGTGGGCAGATTACAAGGTCAGGAGATCTAGACCATTCTGGCCAACATGGTGAAACCTGGCCTCTAATAAAAATACAAAAATTAACTGGGCCTGGTGGCTCATGCCTGTAATCCCAGCTACTTGGGAGGCTGAGGCAGAAGAATTGCTTGAACCAGGGAGTCGGAGGTTGCAGTGAGTTGAGATCATGCCGCTGCATTCCAGCCTGGTGACGGAGTAAGACGCCGTCTCAAAAAAGAAAAAAAAAAAGTTTCATTTTTAAGTAATAACTTTTAAGTTTCCTTGTGTCCACAAGGAAGCTATCTCAGAGCTCCTTAGCTGGTAAACTGTACTGGTACCCAGAGAATGGCAAACCCACAGTAGGTTTATATTTATCCTGGGTGTGGGGGAAGAAAAGAACATTTGCTTAACAGCTGAATCTTGCTGAGGTTTGCCTTCCTGGTTATACTTCTGGTTATGTGCTTTCTTTCATCTTTGAACAATGCAATAGTATCCTAGGGTTTTGATGTCAGTGTGGAAACTGACTTTGAAAGCCACCGACTCAGCCTCTCTTTCAAAGCAAGAATTCCACCTCAGTATCTCAAGTGAATAACCACACTCTTTACCGTATGAAGCAGAATGTTTCCTCTCTTTTTCTGTTTTTCTGTTTCTGTTTTAAACAGTTTCTCCCTCCCCACCTTCTTTTTTTAAAAAGGGTTTTCCTAGATTAAAAATCTCTGCAACTTGGACTGAGTATTACTGCTTAGGAATGAGTATTTCAAATCAAATAACGCTGCCATATGAAAACCTTTGAAATGTATTGTACAGCACATGTTTTATTCATTTTTTCCAGGCCAGTGTCTTGTACTTTGGAGACGCTTACCCTCTCCTTGACAACGCCACCGTGTTTATGCTTTGGGGGTTCTCTGTCTCCAGCCACTGTAGGCACAGGGATGAGCCAGCAAATCAGATGATGTCATTTCCCTGGACACATGACTGGTCTAATAAAGAGAACGTGACTCATGGGAGCCTCTCAGAGGTACCGTAAGTGGCTTTGCTGGAGCTATCTGGAAACATATGTCCCACGGTGAGGGAGGGGGCTGTGAATCTGGCGCTGTGGTGGTCTTGTTTTCTGCCACATAGAATGTGCCTGCCTGAAATGTAAGCAGAGTGAAAGGTGAAGAGGGAAGAAGAGAAAGCGGAAGGAAGTGGGAACGGAGGGAAGGTGAATTTGAGTTAGCACCCAAGGGCTTGGATCTTCCTATGCTCAATATTAGTCCAGAGTTTGTGAGTCCTTGAGTGGGTAGATTTTTCCCTCTCTCAGGTCAGGTCCAGTTAGATTCCTGACACTTGAATCCAAGAGTTATATTCCTGACACTCAATGACTGCAGCCCCTATGCTTCACTACACCTTCTCTTTCCTTTCTTCCCTCCTTCCTTCCTTCCTTTCCTTCCCTCTTTTTCCCTTCTCTCCCTCCCTTCTCTTCCCTCCCTTTCCTTCTCTCCCTTTCCTTCTCTCCCTCCCTTTCTCTCTCTCTCTCTCTTTTTTTTGAGATAGAGTCTGTCTCTGTTGCCCAGGCTGGAGTGCAATGGCACTGTCTTGGCTCACTGCAACCCCATCTCCTGGGCTCAAGCCATCCTCCCACCTCAGCCTCCCAAGTAGCTGGGACCACAGGCACACACCACCATGCCTGGCTAATTTTTGCATTTTTTGTACAGATAGGGTTTTGCCATGTTGGCCAAGCTGGTCTTGAACTCATGAGTTCAAGTAATCCACCCACCTTAGCCTCCCAAAGTGCTGGGATTACAGATTTGAGCTGCTGCACCCAGCCTTCAATCTGTGCTCATATAAGAGGATTCTGACCTTTCACTGTTCTGATAGTTTCTCCTTGGATAGAGCTAACTTGTTAGATTTCTTCTAAAAACGTGCCCAGTATCAAGCACAACAAGCCCATCATGTTTCACCTCCCTTCATGTTCCATGACTTTGGAATAGTGATTCTACTTTTCCACTTAGAAGTTGAAACAAAATAGCAGCTGAGCAGTTGTGCTTTTTCTTTTGTTAGCCCGAGTTGGTGGTCCTTTTTCCGGTTAGTTTTCTTTGATATACCTAATTGAGGGCTTTTGAAGGCCCATTGCTTTCTCAATAAGTTTTCATTATTTTTATGTCCTGGTTTTCCTGAAACAATTCTTTATTTCACTGCTTTTCATTTGCATTTGCCATTGGTCAAATATTCTATGTTCATTTTTCATATGTGTCTCTTTGATTCCTAAGTGTTTCAGAGGTCTCCTTGATTCAATGACATTCTCTGTTTAGGGTATCTTCACTCCTAATTTCCTCATTGGAATAATATATATTTGTAGAATCAGAGTTTTGGGGGTTTTCTTTAAGACACTAGCTGTCAACAATGGCTTTTGCATCATTTTTCCTAGATACCGACTCTTCTCGGGGCCCTGGCTGTGTTCTCAGCTCTCCTGTGTCATGCAAGTCCTGACTGTTCCCAAAGCAGGACTCTCAGAAGCGTTATCCCTTGAGAAAAAGATAGCATTTCCTTGGGATAGACTGAACGCTGCCTTCTCTATACTTGCTGTGTATAATGTCACCTGGAAGGACAAAGCCATCAGCCTGCATTTCAACCAGATACCGGGGGTAAGATTAGGGGCACCTTGTCAAATAATTTAATTGGATTCTCACAAAAAAGGAATCAGAATCTCCCACTGAGTCTCTCTGAGGCTATTGACTGGCCCTTTAGAAGTTTCTGCTTGGAGCCGGGCACGATGGCTCATGCTTGTAATCCCAGCACTTTAGGAGGCCGAGGCGGGCGGATCATGAGGTCAAGAGATCGAGGCCATCCTGGCCAACATGGTGAAACCCCATCTCTACTAAAAATACAAAAAAAAATTAGCTGGGCATGGAGGCGTGCGCCTGTAGTCCCAGCTACTTGGGAGGCTGAGGCAGGAGAATTGCTTGAACCCAGGAGGCAGACGTTGCAGTGAGCCGAGATCGCGTCACTGCACTCCAGCCTGGTGCCTGGCGATGGCGTGAGACTCCGTCTCAAAAAAAAAAAAAAAAAAAAAAAAAAAAGAAGTTTCTGCTTGGCTATTCAAGTTCTTTTCTTATTTCTAGCACCCAGTCAGCAAATTTGAAAATGCACCACGGGAAAAAGAAAAGGAACCACTCCTACTCTGCAAAATCCTGTGAAGTCTTGTGAAGTCCTAACTGCACTGTGCACACCGTGGTCTCACAGAGCGAGGAATGGTTAGGAAACTGTTCCTTCCTTAGGGGACAGCCTATGCTGCTACACGGAGAAATGGCTGCTTGCCATTGGAAAGAGGGTGTGTGTGTGTGTGTGTGTGTGTGTGTGTGTGAGACAGTACACGTCCATGTGTGTGCACATGAGCCTGTATGTGTGCATAAGTGTGTGTGCCTGTGTGCGTACATATATGCGTTATGCTAACAGTTACCCTCTGGAAAACTGGAAGAAAAAGTAGCAAAGTCACTGAGCTATAACTCCCGTGCAGTTGGGGCCTCACAGGGGATTGACTTGGCGTGCCTGTGTCCACCCTGAAGGACTCCAGCTGTCAAAGGCCATCTTGCTCTGTTTGTAGTTCAAGTGTACTATGCCAGACAGAATAACTCAGACCTGGGGGCACATATGCTGGATTTCAGAGTGGAGGGTTAAAGAAACAAGGGCCTCGTGGAGAGAAGGAGAAACAGGGCGAGAGCTGCGCGCCTGCATCACATTCGAATACCATGAACCGTCAGAAGCCTTGTAACCATCTGACCTGCAGGACTGATCACTAACCTGCGGAAGGGAGGGTGATGTTGAATGTCTGAATTTTCCACCTCATTAAAATCAGACTTTTCTGCATCATTGCTGAACTAGGAATTCGTTAATTCACAGGAAACACCTCTCATGGTGATTAACATAGGTGGTAGCCACTGCTATTATCACTGCAGTTGGAGATTATCTGGGAGTTTAAATATAAGAAGGATTCAAACAAAAATTATTGTATTTTTCAATGTGGTCATCCTTTTCCATAGCTCCTGCTTGTTGACCGTGTGGCCTACAGGCTGCCCATGACCATCTGGGGGTGGGGGGGACCCTGATCTAATCAACATGGACAGGACGGCCTGGGTCCAACTGGCTCTGTCTGAGGTGACTGAAGGCTGCTGGACTTGCACGTTCCATGGAGCAAAGTCCAAGTCCTGAGACGAAGGCTCAGTTCAGGTATTCAGGGCGAAAGGAATGTGGGGAGGAAAAGGCCCAGTGTGAACACGCAGTGGTGCCAATGGAGCTTCCCACAAGAGCTGTCGCCACAGCTTCACCTCCTCTGGGTTCCAGATGCTACTGCAGCAAACCCTGGTGAAAAAGAATTCCCTCGTCCAGGCACGGTGCCTCACGCCTGTAATCCCAGCACTTTGGGAGGCTGGGGCAGGCAGATCTCCTGAGGTCAGGAGTTTGAGACCAGCTTGGCCAACATGGTGAAACCCCGTCTCTACTAAAAATACAAAAATTAGTTGGGCACGGTGGCGCATGCCTGTAGTCCCAGCTACTCGGGAGGCAGAGGCAGGAGAATCGCTTGGACCCTGGAGGTGGAGGTTGCAGTGAGCCGAGATTGTGCCATCACACTCCAGCCTGGGCGACAGAGTGAAACTCCATCTCAAAAAAAAAAAAAAGAAAGAAAGAAACATAGTTCCTGCCCTCTTCCTACACACCAATGAGGACTTCCTAATGAGCACAGTTTTTAGGGGCAGGTGGGATTTTAAATTCTCATGCTAAAATTGATAAATAAGAGGCAGTTATATGTGACATCAAATATTGAGGGCTCTAGGAATTTGCTATTTTTAGGTGCACCTACTCATTCATTTGCCTAGGGGCTTTTGAGCACTCACCGTATACTGGGCTCAGCTTTTATAGTGAGGACGGTGCAGTGAGCAGCACAGAGCCAGCTGTGTCCTGGTGGAGCCTGCGCTCTCCTGAGTGAAGGATGACAACACGGTGGGTGTGTCAGCTGGAGAGAGGTGCTATGGGGTCAAGAAAGCAGGTGAGGCAGAAAGCGAGCAGGAGAAGGTAGTTACTGTTTCATGCTTAGTGATCTGGCCAGTGCAGTGGTTTGAGTCCCCTGGAAGCAAACACCAAGAAACAGCTAGATGTGCAAGAGACATTTTGGGGGAGACAGCTATGGAGGGTACAGGAGACAGGGAGCAGGAGGGGGCAATGCAGGTGTGAGCCCAGGAGAGGAGGGAAGGCAGGAGGGAGGGTTGTGAACCGAGAGCCTCTGCACAGCTCAGAGCAAGTCCCAGCCACCTGGCGGGGAGCTCTGGGGCAGAAGTTCTATGCAGGCCAGAATCGGCGAGCCCAGGTGCCTCCGCCACACTCTGTCCTTGGTTGATGCTGGCTGGGGGCACCCCTTGCTGACCTGTTGGCAGGTTCTCTTTTGAAAGGGGTATAAGTGCCACTCTTGTGGCTGCCACAGAAGGCACCCTTAGAGCAGGTGCACACAAGGGCACATGGGGCGCTATGGACTGAATGTTTGGGTCCCCTCCAAATCCATATGTTGAAATGCTGCCCTCCAATGAGATGGTATTGGGAGGGGTGAGATGAGGTCCTGAGGAAGACACCCCAGGGTAAGATCAGTGTCTGTGTAAAAAGAGGAGGCAGCTGGAGGTTTGTCTCAGCCCTGTGAGGATGCAGCAAGAAAGCGGCCACCCGCAGCCCAGGAAATGGGCTCTTCCCAGGCACAAAATCTGCTGCCCCTTGATTCTGGACATTCACCTCCGGAGCTGAGGAATACGTTTCTTTTTTTTTTTTTTTTGAGAGTCTCACTCTATCGCTAGACTGGAGTGCAGTGGTGCGATCCTGGCTCACTGCAACTTCTGTTTTCCAGTTTCAAGCAATTCTCCGGCCTCAGCCTCCTGAGTAGCTGGGACTACAGGCACGCACCACCACGCTTGGCTAATTTTTTGTACCTTTAGTAGCGACGGGGGTTTCACCATGTTGGCCAGGACCGTCTCAATCTCTTGACTTAGTGATCCGCCCACCTCGGCCTCCCAAAGTGCTGGGATTACAGGCACGAGTCACCACGCCGGCCCGTGTCTGTTGTTTAAGCCTCTAGTCTATGGTAATTTTTTATAGACTGGAGCCTATTAAGATGTGGGAGGAGAGCCCTGAAGGGGTGGGAGCTTGAGAAAGGAACAAGGTGAGCATGGCTAGAGAGAGAAGCAGGCAACAGGTGAGAGAGGCCAGGAAGACGGGAAGGCTAAGTGGTTCTGCAAGACTGACTGGCTCACTGTTCCAACAGCCCTAGAGGGAGATGAGCTGGGAGGGGTTTCAGCAGGGCAACATGGGTGACTTGCATTTTTAGAAGCTCATGGTTGTTTTCTTGAGGACAGCCTGCGGGGGAAGGCTGGGACAGAAGGAAGCAGGCACGAGGCGGTTATGATAAACCAGGACAAGGTGGGGTCGGGAGGTGGGGAGAAGGTGCTCCTTCGAGACGGAGCTGGGAGAATTTGCTGAGGATTGATGTGGAGAGGACCCCTGGCCCAAGGATACTGCTGTCATCCACCAGGATGGAGAAGACTACAAGAAACGGGTTTAAGCCCATGTGGAACTGGGGGTAGTTTCTGAAAGGAGACATCGCGGGGGAGGCTGGAGACCCACGTTAAGAGGGAGGGCTCCAGGGTAAAGACTCCATTTAGTCGTCAATAGAGGGACAGCAATGAGAGCCAGGAGGCAGAAGATATCACTCAGGGACAAGGTGCGAGCGGAAGAGAGAAGAGACCAAGGCCACACTCTGCCGCTGAGAACACTCAGGGGGATGAGGAGTGACTGGGGAAAGAGCGTTCAGGAGGCAAGAGGGGAGTTAGGAAGGAGCGTTGTTGTGAGAGGCAGGGGAATGGAGCCTTTCAACAGAGAGCTGGCTCCCAGCTGTGCGCAGTGCTGTGGGAGGCCGGTCACCGCGGGGCTGATTTCAGCAGATTTGGCAGAGCAGTGGGAGTGACAGCCTGAACAGAGCCGTTTTCAGAGAAATGGGAGGCGAGGAGGCGGAAGCGACATGTATAGAGAACTCTTTACGAAGGTTTTCTTTAAAGAGGACCCAAAGGAGTTACAGAGCAGAAGTTGGAGGGTGAGGTTTAGAAAGCCTTCCTTCCTTCCCTCTCTTGTCTCTCCCTCCCTCCCTCCCTCCTTCCTTCCTTCTTTCCTCCCTGGCCCCTCCCTCCCTCCCTTCCTCTCACCTCCCTCCTTCCCTCCCTTCTTCTCTTCCTTCCCTTCCTCCCTATTTCCCTCCCTCCTTTCATTCCTATCTTTCTTTTTTCCAGAATGAGATAAGTGTCTGCTTATTTGCATCCTGACAGGCTGATCCAGGAGAGGGGAAATCCCGTGGTGCCCTGGAGGAAGAGGAGAGAATTGAGACAGCAAAAAGGGATGGGTTTAGTGCCCCAGAAGATTTGGCCTTGGTCGGTTCATGGGCAGTTGGCACAAACAGTTCGTCTGCAGTAAAAGGAGGGAAGGCCAGATGTGGGTCTAGACACGGGGAGGTGGGTAGATGCTGATGACCTTTGTTGATTGGTTTTCTCAGTGAAAAAGCAAGTTAGGTCATCAGATGAGAGTGAGGCTGGAAGAAGGGTTGAAAATCTGCGGGGAGAGGAATAGGAATGACATAGTCTCCTAGGACAGAGGGAGACTAAAGTGACCGGTGAACCCAGGATTTCCAGGAAGCTCGGAGGGCCCTCTTGAGGTCAGTGGTCCTAAATTCAAGTGCGGGTCAGTAGACCAGGTGGGAGTTTTTCTCCAGTATATTCAGGTGCAAGGATGCAGTGAGGGACTGGCAGAATTGGGTTTAATGGGGTTTGGGGTTTTTCCTGGCTCATATGGCTGTGGGAGAATGGGCAAAAGCACTGAATTCACATGGAGGGGAAGATTAATGGTGGGCTCTGGAATCCAAGCTGGTGTGGAGGGAATCGAGGATAAGGAGGAAGTGAGGGACCATTGCAAATCCAGCATCAGGGAGGTGTAGGTCCCAGGGTGATCAAACTTTTGTTGGGGTGGAGGCGCATGGCTGGAAAATAGGAGGTGGGGTCAGGGGTAGGAGGCTTGACAGAGATTACCAAGGGTCACAGTTATGATCATGATGCTATGATGTGATGGAAAGTGGCTCCTGGAATCCTGTGGACAGCAGGAGGGGAGGAGTGGAGGGAGCCACTGAAGGGCCAGGCATTGGAGGGACTATCCATGGGAATATGCACACCTAATGAATTACAGCAGAAGCAGTGCTGAGGAGGCAGACTGCTAAGTGGCCAGGTGCTGAGATCTTCAGGGAATGAGGCCAGTGGCCTCAGAGGCGACCTCTAAGGGTCGGGGTTGGTGCCACAGTCTACAGCATGGGACACAAAGCTTTTTCTTTAGGCAGGGATTATGGGGTACGTGAGGAGGGCAGGAGAAGGAGTATAAAGATTTGAAAGTGATGGCAAGGAACAAACAGGAGCATCTCTAAGTCCAGGATAGGATGGGTGTGAGCAAAAGACACCCACCCCTCAGCAGGCGGGAGCACAGGTGGCCTCTCAGGGCAGCACCAGATTCAGTTCCGGCAAGGGACTGAAGGCATTGCTCACAGCAGATATTTGTGATCTGCACAAAATGACAAATACATAGTTTACTAATATTTTCAACTGGGTTCCTATGACATTTATTTTAAATAACATGTTTGCTAAGACATGAAATTTTAAGACTTATTTTTTACATGTCCATCAAGTTCAGACATTTTAACTCCGTAACTGTTATTATCTGGCAAATTGCAGTGCATTATAATTTTTATGCCCTTATGCAGACCACGCAGTTTTGCTCAAACAATAGTTGGATACTGACTTTCCACGTTTTATATAGTTTCTGTTTCAGCAGTTGTAAAATACAGGTAGCACTGCTGCCCCAGGTGGTGTGCAGAAAAACTGCACCTTCATCTTCTAAGAAACACCTACCTGAGCACTTTGTGGGTGTAGGCTGACTGGCGTCATCTTTTGAACTTGATATAACGCAGTGGAATGACTGTAAAGGCTACTAAACATAGTATTTTACTGTAGCTGATACAAACAGGTAATTATTTATTAACTGACAACTCCAAGAAAATAAATACTCCTCTTCACATCCAGTGCCCCAATACACCACTATCCATGTGGGTATGAAGATAAATATGCATACATTTCCAATTCCTATGGTGTTTGAAGTAGAGGTTGATTAGTGTGAATGTTTAAGAATTTTCCGTCTTCAGAACTGAAAATGAGCATGCAAATAACCGTTAAGCATGTGAAATTAAATAAAAACTTGAAAGAATTCAAACTTAAAGCTGCTGGAACTTTAAATTATCCTGAGCCATGAGAGGAATGTGGCTGTGCAGCCTGAGTCACGCGTCACGCAGCTGCAAACTGCCTTGCCTTCCCCATTCATAATCAAGACCAAATGGTGCCAGAGATAAGCCCCCTTCAGATCACTGCCCCTTCTCATGGAGTAATAATTTTTTTTTAGAATGTAACAATATGTAATCAATCGGATCGCTGTAGTATATGGAAAAGGTTGCAATCCTGCTAAAATGTCCATCTAAGCGAAATCTTAACCCCTCCACTTTGGAATGCTGACCCCATCGGTTTGCTGTTTTGTGGTTTGGTGTTTCCTGTCCTCGAGCTTTGCACTTGAATAAATTCTATACTTAACATATTTTCTGAATCTCATTATTTAAGATTGACAACCATTATTAACCAATACAGCCGACCTGTGGTTTTCAAAGTGTGTCCCTTGATTGGCAGCATTGGCATCACCTGGGAGCTTGTCATAATTGCAAATTTCCAAGCCCCACCCCTGACCTACTGGATCAGCTACGCTAGGGTGGGACCAGAAATCTGAGCGTTAACCAGGCCTCCAGGTTATTCTGATTTCACTTAAGTCTGACAGCTGCCGGTTAGAGCCTTGCTACACCAATATGGTCCACAAGATTGACGGCACCTGGGAGGCTGTGAGACTTGCAGCCTCTGGAGCTCTTCTGTGGATCTCCTGAATCATAATCTGCATTTCAATAGGATCCTCATCTCTTTCAAGTTTGAGAAGCACTTTTTTATAGGACACAGATGGCAGAGATTGTCCTTTGCTTTCCAAATAGCCATTTCTGCCCTTCTTGTCTCTGCTAAGAAGACCTCAGTTTTATAATTGGCAGGGAAAATGGGCGTGGGTGTCTTGCAAAACTTCTCTAAAAGTTGCTGTTGCTAGTAAAAGCTTCTCTAGCTAAAATGAATGATATCTGTGTGGACAAATGAAATGCAGATATTGGAAGAAGGAAAAATAAACCAGTCCCTCCTCTGGCATCCCTGGACTGAGGGTCCAGGCCTGCTTGTTCTCGGATGGGAACTGGGTCAAGGCTTGCAATGAGCCACAGCTGGGGCTTTGGCGTGCCTTTCTCCAGCTCTCCTGACCATTTTTGACCCGGTAAAGGGGTGGAGATTATGCTATGTGAATAAGGTTTTAGAGATAGTCTGCTGTGCCAGGAAGACTGAATCTGAATCCATATGTGGTCCCTTGAGAGCTATTAACTCTTGGCATTATCGTAGCTCACCTCACTTGCCACCAACTTCACGCAAATGTCGTGAGCCTCCCATCAGATGATCTATGCAAAGCCAGTTTGGAGACTGCACAGTAGCAGTGAAACAAAAGGAATTATAATAACTGCTATCATTTTTGCACTGACTTTTTTTGAGAGGGTCTTGTCCTGTCACCCAGGCTGGAGTGCAGTGCTGAGATCTTGGTTTACTGCAACCTCTGCCTCCTGGATTCAAGTGATTCTCCTGTCTCAGCCTGCTGAGTAGCTGGGATTACAGGCAACACGCCACCATGCCTGGCTAATTTTTGTATTTTTAGTAAAGATAGGGTTTCACCATGTTGGCCAGGCTGGTCTTGAGCTCCTGACCTCAGGTGATCCACCCACCTTAACCTCCCAAGTACTGAGATTATAGGCATGAGCCACCATGTCTGGCTGCACTGACTTTTTAATGGGCAATTTTTGAAAATGTTTGCACCAGTTAATTTTCTAAAACAGGAAGCCACCATCAGTAAGTTAGGGTCTTTTAAATTTTAATTCCTTGATTACTTAACCTCAGGTCTCTTTGGTCTATTATACTCTTCCCTTCAGGAAAAGAAAATCTGTTTGGAACTATAAATAAATAGGAACTTGACTCATCTTTGATTTCCTAGCAGTTGTTTAGCCCCAGTAGAAAAAACAATGGGTAGATTCACAGTTTCCAGCAAGAAATATTACTTTAATTCAATGCACCCAGTTTGATTGTGTCTCTCCTACATGATGGGTGCCACAATAGGCTCTGGACATAGAAAGCTGAATGAAATATGATAGCTTCCCTCAAAAAGTTTATCAACTGGTGGTGGTGGTGGGTATAGATATTTAACAACAATAGAATCTTAGCTGGAAAGAGAGTTGAAAGAAAAACTGTAGACACAGTAAATGTAACATAGTTGAGCTATGTTCCAGTGGGACAGGCCCCCAACCAGGATAGATTCAGAGCGCCAGGCTGCCACATGGTGAGATAACATTCATGGTTAGAAAAGAGAAGGCAGGGCCAGGCGCGGTGGCTCATGCCTGTAATCGCAGCACTTTAGGAGGCCGAGGCAGGCGGATCATGAGGTCAGGAGATCGAGACCATCCTGGCTAACATGGTGAAACCCCGTCTCTACCCAAAATGCAAAACATTAGCTGGGCATGGTGGCACATGCCTGTAGTCCCAGCTACTCAGGAGGGGGCTAAGGCAGGACAATTGCTTGAACCCAGGAGGCAGAGGCTGCAGTGAGCTGAGATAGTGCCACTGCACTCCAGCCTGGAGACAGAGCAAAAAAGAAGGCGAGGCACAGAGACAGCTGGATTGGTTACAGCTGGTGCTTGCGTTATTTGAACATGGCTTGAGCAGTTGGACACCTGTGCTTGGCTGAGCCTCAGCTGCTGAGAAGGATCAGTGACAGTCTGTTTGCAGATCCAGTTTGGTTACAATTCACTATGTACATAGAAACCTTTAGGACAAACTTAAAATATATAAAGAGGCAGTTTTAGGCTGGGCTTAATTGGAAAAATGTAAGCCTTTTATGGCACTTGTCTGTTTTTTGTTGTTGTTTTTGAGATAGAGTCTGGCTGCAATGCCCAGGCTAGAGTGCAGTGGCATGATCTCGGCTCACTGTAACCTCTGCGTTCCAGGTTCAGGTGATTCTCCTGCCTCAGCCTACCAAGTAGCTGGGACTACAGGCACGCACCACCATGCCCAGCTAATTTTTGTATTTTTGGTAGAGTTGGGGTTTCACCATGTTGGCCAGGCTGGTGTTGAACTCTTGACCTCAGGTGATCTGCTCACCTCGGCCTCCCAAAGTGATGGAATTACAGATGTGAGCCACTGCGCCCGGCCAGCACTTGTGTTAATTAATTCTCTTAGCATCTCACACTGCTCTCTCCTCCCTCCTGTGCTATCATGTGGAGAGGATTCTGGAAGGATGGCAGGGGCAGCCTGGTAGGGTTGAATTTCCAGGATCTGCTCATAAAAGCAAACAAAGCACTTAGGATAGCACAACCAAAGACACTCAGACAACATTACTCAGAGAGCCAAGTGGGTAGTAAGGAACCCCACATGCCCCGAATACAAGCACTCAGGATGGGACCATCTGCAGGCCTGAGACCAATGTGGCATGAGCGCTTGTGTGGAGGAAGCAGAGGGAAGGGAAGGGAAGGCAGGGGCTGCCAGCTGTGCTGGGGTGTGGCTCCTTGTCCTCCAGCTGCCACCATGGGAGGTGGGTCGGGCCAAGCAGGCACTGTGGGGGCGTTGGCAGCATTCCTGTTCTACAGGCTCTGATATGATCAGCCTGAAGGTGCCGGAGAAGCTGGGCCTATACACTCTCCTGATCAACGAATTCGACTCCCTTCTTTTTTGTTTTTTTTTTTGGACAGGAAGTAAATTTATTGGTGAGTATTAAGAGCAGGCAGCACAGTGGAAGCCCTCATGAGTGCCGGCCTGCCACTTGTCCAGAGGACCATGACTGGGGTTGTATTTGACCCCCACAGCCATCTGGGATGAGCCACTTCTCAGCCACCATGTCTTCAAATTCATCAGCATTGAACTTGATGAAGCTCCACTTCTTTGAGATATGGATCTTCTGGAAGCCAGGGAACTTGAACTTGGCCTGGCAAAGGGTCTCAATCACATGCTCCTTGTTCTGTAGCTTGGTGCGATGGACATGATAACTCGACCAATGTGAACCCTGGCCACAGTGCCCTGGGGCTTTCTAAAGGCACCTCGCATGCCTGTGTGGAGTCTATACTACACCTTGTGGGGTAGTGCAAGGTGAGACATGAACATACATCTGAAAGGCTTGTCTCCAAGGTCCCTTAGAACAACCCATACATGAAACAGGCTGCATTACACTAACAAGGAAGCTGCTGTCTAAAACACATCCACAGGGAGGCAAACACTGGAAGGAGAATCCAATTACAGCCAGACAGGGATGATGAGAACAGAGAGGAGAAGGTCCAGATAAAAGCAGAAGATCACAGCTGAGAATAATGTGTTGTCTATTTCAAAATTATTAAAAGAATAGATTTTTAACATCTTCATCACAACAAAATATGTTGGTGAGGTGACAGGTATGTTAATTGGCTTGACTAAATCTTTCTACAGTGTAGGCATAGATCAAAACATCGCATTGTATCCCATCAATATGCACAGTTATTATTCATCAATTAAAAATGAAAGGAAAGGAGGCAGATCAGAGTGAGAACAGGCCATTTTTGACCACTTTGCAAAAACAACAGATGCTACACAGCGATGCTGGCTCCTGACTCCTGCCAACATGTTCAGAAAGATTCTCGTTACTAAAATACTCATGCCATAATCATAAACATAAACAACAAAGAATCATGGTTGAATCCTCCAAAGTTATCATAAGAAAACAGCCCACAGGAGCAAAAGAAGTCCCTTGAGATGATGAAAATGTGACAGAGGCCCAGGAAATGGAGGGAAACTAAGGTTGTGCTTTTTAAAAGGAGTCCTTGTCTTCTGAGGCTGCACACTCCCATGTTTAGAGATGAAAACTCTGATGTCTGGGAGTTACTGCCACTCTGGGGAAGAAAAAGTAGATTGAGGTGTAAGAGAAAAAGATCGGTTCATTCCTGGATGATAGGTGAAGTCTGATGACGGGTGGGTCATGTTTCCATCACGATTGGCAAGGTTTAGTCCATGACCGCCTCCTCGACCTAGGGTGGCCCTCTTTCAGTTTTCTTTGTGGGCACCTGTGAATGATGGGCTCTGTCTTCAACCCTCTCTCCTCTCCTCCTTCTACAGAGGAAAGTTCTACATTTCCCACATAGATGTTTCCTTGGAGCCCCAGTGTGCCATGGACTTGAAAGCCCCTGGGGCATGTGTAGCTCAAGGTGGCAAGGGCTGAACACATTGACTTCTTCACTGGCTCCTTCTCTCTCCATTTCCATGAAGTGCCTTACCATGCACATCTTACCTAAGCCAGAAACCTGAGCCTTATCCTGGATTTGGCTCTTTCTGAATCTACGAATCTGATTGTCCCTCCAGCCTGCCTGATGTGCCTCACAGGTCCCATGTGTCTTTCCCACCTTCTCACCACCTAGCTTCTGGACCATAGCAGTGAGCATACACCAAGCATCTTGCTTCACTCCACACCGTAGTTACAGTGACTTTCTCAGGTCAAAAGCTGGCCTAGGAGGCACATCGCACATATTCTGTGGCCGCTCAGCGCCAGGAGCATATCAACCAGGCTCGTCCCAGGGAGCACGGGATTGACTTTCCCAATATCCTGCCCACCTGCTTGGCCTCACCTCTGTTACTCCCCGCCTCTTCTTTACACCCCAGCAAAATGGAAACCTGATTTGAAGATGGCGATTTCATTCCTATGTGCCTTTGCACGTGCATTCCCCTTTCTGAAACATCTTCCGTTTGACAGCAAAAGCCAAGACTTTTTCTCATTTTCGCAGCACCCAGAAAAGTGCTTCATGCATATATGATGTTTTGCTAAATATTTTGAAAAAATAAATGGTGACGCTTCAGAAAACCTCACGTTTATTTAGACATATGTCTTTGTTGTCCTGTCTCACCAATCAGTTAGCAACTACAGATGGTTACAGTAGTTCAACTTAGGAGTTTTTGACTTTATGATGGTGCAAAAGCAATACGCATTTGGTAAAAATAGTACTTCAAGTTTTTAATTTTGATCTTTCTAGAACCACTGATATGGGGTACAATACTCAGAATGCTGGGTAGGATACTGAGCTGGAGCTCCCAGTCAGCCATATGATCATGAGGGCAAATAGCTGATAATGTACAGGGTGCTGTGATTCCAGATGATGTTACCCCACTGTAGGCTAATGTGCGTGTTTTGAGCGTGTTTAAGGCAGGCGAGGCTAAGCTATGAGGTTCTGCAGGTTAGGTGTGTTAAATGCATTTTTGACTTGGATAGTTTCAACTTCACGATGGGTTTATCGTGACATAACCCCATTGTAAGTTGGGTGCATCTGTGCTTTGAAAGTAACATTCTTCATCACATACATAAAAACTCCACCTTTAGTCCCTTTACTTCCTTAGATGACTATCATTTGGAAATGAGGACAAGGTAATCATCTATGAGACACGTTGTTGGGAGCTTTCTAATTTTCTTATGAGAGTATCTATCAGTTGAGAAGCTGAAATAGTACAGCATTTTTTATGGGCAGTGTATGAGAAACTGCTGTAATTGGCTCTAGATTTATAGTAGATAAGACAGTAAATAAAGCAAACTGGATTGGTTTTTAAGGAGCAGCCACTGTGAAACAAAATGTAAGATTGACATTTTTAATCTCAAAATGATTATGTTATAGACTCTGTTTAGACATCATCTTATTATAAGACTGTAAAAAGGCAAACAATCAGGGAAATTTGTCTTGGATTTTCAAAGGTGATTGGGAGATGGACTCAGATGGCACCATGTGGCAAGAATTCGTAAGTTGACATACGCTGTTTGTAAATTAACCTTTAAATATTAGGCTTTACAGAGAGACAAGTGTATGGGCAGATCTGAATTCAGATTAAATAAAGAATGTGAAAGTATCTGTGTAAATCACCAAGTAAATTAGCAATACAGTGGAGGTTTTTTATTCTGCACATAAACATGATGTACACAATTTCAAGCTAGCTTGAATATATGAAAACTCCCAGACAGCACGAGAAATAAGAAGGCAGTCACACTGCCCCTGGCCTGCCGCCCTGTGGGTCATCTCTCACTAACATCCAGGGTCAAAGCCCTCGGCTGAGGGGCGCTGCTGGCAGCCTCTGGGCTGGCTGGCAGAAAAATACACTGCCACTTTTCATCTTGGTGAGTGGTAAACTTGGCGACCCAGGGTCAAAATTGCAGCTAAAGATATCTGCTGACAAAAAGGCAGAGTGGAAATTATCTAGATGAATCCAACAAGCTGTTACAGAAATAGCAATTCTTCTCCGATGGCGGCAGCAGAGGCCAGGCAGGCGTCTCTCTTTTTCCTGGGACTGGGGCCAGCTTGAAATGCAGCCAAACCAATCCACTGTACCACAGCGAACCAGCCAGTCCACGGTACCTCTGGCTACCTCTAGGACCATCGTGACTGTTGGTAGCTGGGGAGATTGTGGCACTCCATAATAACCATGCAGACTGCTCCCTTACAAGGGTGCAGAGTGGATCCTGCTGCTTAGAGGCTTTCAGGAGCGGCCCTTCCAGAACCCTTTGAAGGTCTATACTCCAGGCACCTGAGGTTCCCTACCATGGGCTTTTTTGCTCCGTTTCATGCTTGTAACATGCCAGAAGTGCAGGGCACTTGACACCACCAGGAGGAGCCACCAGAACAGCTACCAAGAGCCTAGCATCCTTGCCTTCAGGAGAGGCAGCCCTGGGGTGTGTCTACAGTGTCCGGGAGGCCCAGCTGGAGGGGGCCCAGCTGCCTACAGAGGAATCCGCTCGTTAGTATGCCTTTTATTGTCTTCCTTCCTTCAAGATTCATTTGAAGACTTTCACTTATAAATCTGCAAATCAGAAAAAACTCTTCTTTGGGCCATATGTCCATCTTTTTTCTTTAAAATACTGTTTCTGCAATATTAAGCTTAATTACTCCTATCCAGGTTATACTTAAAGCTGCATTCTGGTAATCTTAGTGCCCATGTCCCCAGGCAACTGCAGTTTTGCTAGAAGCTCTTTCACTCAGCTCCTCTGAGGGCTCTGCCGTGTGGCTCCCGGGATGGCACCGGCTTCCTCAGCCCCTGCAACGTTGCCGTTTATGCGTGTGGATTCTAATGTCTACAGAGCAATCTTCGCTTAGACTCAAGGACAAAAACTGGGTGAAAATCCCAATCTTACTGCAAGGCCCACACCTCCAGGTGATGACAGTGGGTTGGGGGGAAGAGGAAGAAAGCCACACTGAATGGAGAGCCTTCCCACCGCGTCCTGGTTTGGTCACTAAACTCACATTTCCCTAATCCTGTCAGAAGTCCTCTCTAGGGAGGAAATGTTTTGGATATTCACTTCATTTTGATGGGGAGCAGCTCGAAGCGGCTTGGAAGTTGCTGTCAGTCCCAAAGCCCTTTAGATCTTCACACTGATTTCTGTAGAAAAAACAGCTGGGGAAATTACTTATCTGTTTCTCATCTTTATTGCAGCTTAAACTCAAATCCTTCAGCCTGTGAAACATGTCCTTTTTCTCTGTAGACGCTTCATTTTCACAACCCTACGTGAAAACTGCTTAGAAGCATTCTTTCCATATGTTACCTTCCTCCACTTGTGTGATTTCTTCATTCCTAGTAGCGTTTCTTCAATTGCCTTCTGCAGAACAGCACGGGGTCCAGTCCCCGGGGATCGGTAACATGTAAGCCCACAGCCAGCGCCACAGTGGAGGCTTCTGCTCTTTCCCAGCCCTGATGAGATGAGAAACTTGAGTGGCAGATTTGCTGGCAACGGGATCGCAGGGTTGCTTCTTAGCCACTCCTGTCCATCAATCCGCCTTTTCCCTCAGCACGGGTGCAGTAATTTATCCAGCTCTCCTTCCCTACACTTTGTTTGGAGTGTGTGCATGTGTGGGAGAGAGACGGAGAGACAGAGACAGAGAGAGAGGCAGAGAGGCAGAAAGATAGAGACAGAGAGAGCTACAGAGAGATACTGAGATACAGAGACAGAGATCAGAGACGTAGAGAGACAGGGACAGATAGAAAGACAGAGACAGAGATACAGAGACAGAGATCAGAGACAGGCAGACAGAGAGACGGAGAGATAGAGAGATAGAGACAGATGTACAGAGACAGAGATCAGAGACAGAGACAAACAAAGACAGGCAGAGACAGAGATACACACACACACACACACACACACACACACACACACACACACACAGACACTTCTTCAATCATTTTCATCTCCATACCATAGATTTTATGCTTACGGGAAATCTCATTTCTTCTGGATAACCCTGGGCTCTTCAAGCCTCTAGTCTAAATTGCTTCCGTGAGGATTCATTTCTCTCTTTTTCCATAACCTGAAATTTGGCCTTCTTGTCTGTTTTCTCCTCGCAGTGCTTTCTTTTCCTCCTAGCCTGCGAATAGAGTTTTAAAGCTGAGGATTCTAGGTGGACCTCAGGGGAGCCGGGCACAGCACTGCCTCCACCCCAAGCGTGGCAGGGAGACCCTGCTCTCTCCGCGGGCCCTGGAGGAGCTGCCTGCACGCGGGCCTCTCCCGCTGTTGCCTGGGGTGTGTCCCGAGGTGGAGGTGCCTCCCTTCGGACATCTTACTCCGGTGTTTTGCTGATGTTTTTGAAGCTCAGTTAAGTCAAGGCAGTGCCTATCTGTGGGTGAGCTTTGGAAGCACTCAGGACATATCTAGCATTTTTCTGACTCATAACCTCATAACCAAACAAATCACAGCTCCCTTCCACCAAAATAAATAAATAAATAGAAAAAGAAAAGAAACGAATGCTGTTACCCTGGCTTACATGTTTGGAGTAAATGGACCAAAGTGGGGTCAGCTAGCTGCCTCTGTGAGTTCGTTCAAGTGGAGCGAATCCTCCTAACCGGTCTTAGGGCTTGAACAGATGCCTGCGCCGGGCAGATTCTCCCACTTGCAAGTTTTGTTCGATTTCGCTCTGAACTGGGCTGCCTCGGGCGGTGGAGGGCCTCCCCGGCTGGGGGAAGTGAGCGGATGCTGCCATCTAGAGGCAGGATGAAGTAAAGCGACCAAACTTCTTGAGTTAGCATTGAGTTTTCTATTTCTTCTCGCTTTAGAATTTTCTCTATTTGTTTCATGCTCTTGCATCGCATTGACAATACCTGGAGAAAATAATTCCAGGAAATAATTCTGTCCTTAGCTGTCTGATGGGATCTTATTTATTCATATCTATAGATGCCCCATGTGCGCCTTGCACAATGCCAAAACCTCTGAATTCAAGTAGACAATAAATATTCTTGTCAAACTGTGCCCTAAGATGACTTATTAAATCAGTTATTTAAAAGGAATAAGTTTATCCGTGAAACACATTTTTAAAATGACAATAGCTGGGTCATTGGTTGTGTGCATTTAAAATGCTTACGTATTTGACAAATTTCAAATTCCAAAGAGGTGGCACCTGTTGAGGGTAATGTCCCTCCAACACTGCAAATATTGTGTATGATCAAGCTGGTAAACAATTTTTGCTTGGATAGGTGAAAAGGATCTCTTATACTAAATAGTTCATGAATCTTAAAATGTGCAGTTGAAATGGCTAAGAACTTATTTAAAGTCATTTATTTATGTATTTATCTATTTAGGATTGTATCCTATCATGTTCCTTGCTTATTTTATTTCTATCAGGTTTTTGTTTTACTTTTTGCTATCGATTTTATAATTTTTTAAATGTCATAAGGAAATTGGGTTTTCATTAGATTCTTTGTGAATATAGTTTCTCTAGTTTTCACTTGACTTCTGATTTGGCTATTTTTAGAAAATAATTTTGTCTTGAAGGCATTTTGAAAGTCTGTGGTTACATCCATGCATCTTCTCCTTTATGTCTTTGGCCTTGGGAGTACTGTTGATTTAGATAAAGAGGTAAACAGAGTCCTGGTGCCTAGCTAGTGGTAAATAATTTGCTGAATGATGAGTCCTTGCAAGAAGCTTTTGTGAAAGTACTGATTTTGCATCCTTTGGATGATCAGTGTGGATGCTTTTCCTGCCTATACTGGAAGACCGTTGGCCATGCCCAGGGCAAGGAGTGGAGTGGAGGAAAGTCCCGGAGGCATCAGGCTCTGCCTCCACTTCTCTGCAATGCTCCTGGCAGGTCCTGCATGCTCCCCATGACTGCTGTACCTCAGGTCCCCTCCTTTCCTGGTGTCAAGATGGTGGCCTCGGGTATGCACTCCCATCAAACATGGCACAATCCACGGAGAAGAAGAAGCAGTCTTTCCATTGGTGCATTTCAAGAACTAGGTGGCTTCTCTAAAACAGCACCTCACCTCTTATGGCCTCAGGTGCCTGTGCCGTGGACACACAGCTGTTGGAGGAGGACTTGGGTGGCTTAGGATGGAGCGAACCTCAGTTTTTCGAAGGCAGCAATGCCTTAGGCATGTAGGTAGATCTGTTACCGAATGATCAGTCCTCATGTTAGCTGTCGGATACCTTTTAAGTAAGAAGGGCCCACTGATGTGGTGACCCACTGATGTGGTCCAGATTGCCAGGAAAGCACCCTGGGCTTGCTCGACCCAGAGAGACTGGGGAAGTGGAAGGGCACCCCTAAGGAAGGGTGTGACCCAGAGGGTAGGCCAAGGGGTGGAACCATGAAGGACAAGCCTCACTCCTGGTTCCTTCCACCTCTGTTCAGCACTACTCTTCTTGCTGTGATTCCAACAATTTTCCCATATCTGAAAACATTTTGAGAGAAGACTCACAAGAATCGTTTCACAAACTTAGAAGCAAGAGTTCAGAGAAGTGGTCTCAGCATAGAAACAAAGCGTGTAAAAATCAGTTGTTTTTCTCTATGCTGCAATAATTATATTGAATATGTAATAGAAAATATTTTGTTCGCAACGGCAAATATAAAAGAACAATGAGCCAACAGAAACCATAAAATTTTTAGATGAAAAAACTGAAATCTACCTGAGAGTCACAAAAGATTTCAGTAAAAGAAAAGACAGTATTTCTGCAGAGAAAAGCAGAGTATTGCAAGTATGTCAATGCTTTTGACAATGACTTTATGTTTCTTGGGGCCAGGCGCGGTGGCTCACGCCTGTAATCCTAGCACTTTGGGAGGCCGAGGCAGGTGGATCACCTGAGGTCAGGAGTTCAAGACCAGCCTGGCCATCATGGTGAAACCCCATCTAATATAAAAATTAAAAAAAAAAATTCTACTTTGTTCAGAAGACTGTTTTGAATCTAGCTGTGTTATACTATAGTAGTAGTAGAAATTTTAATTGCTTTAAATAGATTTTACTTATGTATGTATTTAGGGTCTCAGTCTGTGGCTTAAACTCAGTGCAGTGGTGCCATCACGGCTCACTGCAGAGTCAAATTCCTAGGTTCAAGCCATCCTCCCACTTCAGCCTCCCAAGTTGCTGGGACTACAGCATTATCACATTCAGCTAATTTTGCACTTTTGTAGAGACAATCTATCGTTGCTTGTAAATGTTGCCCAGACTGGTTTGAAACTCCTGACCTCAAGCAATTTTCCTGCCTTGGCATCCCACGTAGTGATTGCTTGGGTTTAGACAGTGTGTGCTGTTGGTTTTTCTAGGTGACATTTGATATCTTAATTATTTTGCCCTATTTTTCTTATGGCCATACAGATCTAACCAAGCCTAGAATACTCAGTTTGGCCGAGGACAATTGGTCCTTCTTTCATTCTTTTTTTTAAATGAGATTTTAAAAAAAAAATTTTAAATTTATAATTGACATATAATTGTACATGTTTATGGGGTACAGTGTGATGTTTCAGTACATACATGCATTATATGATGATCAAATTGGGGTAATTACCACATCCATTACTTTAAACATTTATTCTTTCTTTGGGGTGACAACATTGAGAATCTTCTAGTCATTTTTAAATACACACTAGACATTATTTGCTATGGTCACCCTACCGTGAAATAGAAACCTGAATGTATTCCCCCTATTTAACTGTGACTTTGCCCGGTTGACCAACCTCTCAGGTTCCCCACCTCCTCCCTGCCCTCCTCAGCTTCTAGTCACCACAATTTTACTTTATACCACCATGAAGTCAAGTCTTTTTTTTTTTTGAGACGGAGTTTCGATCTTGTTGCCCAGGCTGGAGTTCAATGGCACAATCTTGGCTCACGGAAAACGCCGCTTCCCGGGTTCAAGCGATTCTCCTGCCTCAGCCTCCCGAGTAGTTGGGACTACGGACATGTGCCAGGACGCCCAGCTAATTTTGTAGTTTTAGTAGAGGCGGGGTTTCGCCATGTCGGTAAGGCTGGTCTCGAACTCCCGATCCCAGGTGATCCACCCACCTCGGCCTCCCAAAGTGCTGGGATTACGAGCGTGAGACACCGCATGAAGCTGAAATCAACTTTTTAAGATTCCAGATATGGCCGAGCGCGGTGGCTCACGCCTGTAATCCCAGCACTTTGGGAGGCCGAGGCTGGTGGGGGGGGGGGGGGGGTGGGGATCACGAGGTCACCAACATGGTGAAACCCCCGTCTCTACTAAAAGTACAAAACATTAGCCGGGCGTGGTGGTGCGCGCCTGAAGCTACTCGGAAGGCTGCGGCCGGAGAACCGCTTGAAACCGGAAAACGGAAGTTGCAGTGAGCTGGGATCGCGCCACTGCCCTCCAGCCTGGTGATAGAGCGAGACTGTCTCAAAAAAAAAAAAAAAAGATTCCAGATATGAGTGAGAGTCTGCGGCGTTTGTCCTTCTGTGCCTCTTATTTCACTTGACCAGAGTCCTCCTGTCCTCTGGGTTCACACACGGCCCCTCTCAAGGGCGAGCTTGTAGAGCTGTGGATCAGCCGCGGGGATCCGCCGCCAGGCCTTGCGGATCAGCCTCCCGGCGCTGTGCTCCCGCTCCTCGCGCTCTGCTGCCCCCTGCTGCCCAGTCAGGGTATGCGCAGCGATTGGGGAAGTCCTGTGCCGCCTGTGAGCCTTCCGATGAGGGCTTGTTTCTCCTCCAAAGAAATGAGACTTAGATTTTCATTGCTTCGGGTTACTTCGGAAGAACGGACAGAAAGCACTCACTACGCTTTGACCTAAATCAAAGATAAGCCAACATTTCTAACAAGAGCACGGATTCTTACTTTGGAGTCCACGGACCCTTAAAAGGTACGCGGGTGCTGGCTGGGTGGGGTGGCTCACCCCTGTAATCCCAGCACTTTGGAAGGCCGAGGCGGGCGGATCACGAAGTCAGGATATTGAAACCGTCCTGGCTAACACAGTGAAACCCAGTCTCTACAAAAAATACAAAAAATTAGCTGGGTGTGGTGCCTCCTCAGGAGGCTGAGGCAGGAGAATCGCTTGAACCCGGGAGGTGGAGGTTGCAGTGAGCCAAGATCGCGCCACTGCACTCTAGCCTGGCGACAGAGCCAGACTCCATCTTTAAAAAAAAAAGGTATGTAGGTGGGCCTCCTGCAGGTGACCAGGCCCTCGTGATAGTTAGCAGTTAGTGTGAATGCATATTTACCTAAGGTTACAGCTTCAGCTTCCAGATTCTGCAAAGGGTCCATATTCCCAGAAGTTATTACACTTCTATACCTTGCTCTGGAGCAGTGATACTGAAACGTTTTGGACTGTGCAGCCCCAATATATGTTTATTTACTCATAACTTGTATACTAAATGATGAGCTGAAGGTGAAATAAGGATGTCTTTCAACATCATTATTTTATGTCTTTCAATGTCTTTCAATGTCTTTTAATGTCTTTCTAATGCTGACGGGTTCATAATAGCATTAGCCGACATCTCAAGTCACACAGGCAGAGGTTTGCCACCAACGGTGGAAATATAACCATATTCCTTCTTGACAGCTTCTGTTTAGCTTCTTTTCTCCTCTGATAAATATTCTCATTGCTTCTATCTTGAAATGTGGTTGATGAACTAATATTAGAAGTAGTATTAGGGCTGGGTGCTGTGGCTCACGCCCGTAATCCCAGCACTTTGGGAGGCTGAGACAGGCAGACCACACGGTCAAGAGATTGAGACCATCCTGGCCAACATGGTGAAACCGCATTGTAGGGCTGTGGAGGCCCCACAGGGTCATGGGGTGTCCTTTATGCTGTGCTAAAGTGCAGGATCTGAGAATTAAAGAGACAGGACACTGAAGAACTGGTGAAGAGCATCTGGACTCAGGGGGCCACACCACCTGTGAGCAGAGATCAGTGGTGGCCCCCAAATGCCCAAGAGCATTCTGTATTTATTATTAGGTATGAGCAGGGGGCAGGGTCATGAGTGAGGTCATCATCTATAGGCTTAGTAATAGGACATACATAACCACGTGAGTTACAAGCGAGGGGGCTTCCCCATTACATCACCTGGGCAGAGAGATGGGCCATGCACAGCAGTGGGCCTTGCCGTGCATAGTAGTAGAGGGTCGTGTGCAGGAAAGTGGTCCACCCCTATTAGGTCACGGAGGCAAGGAGGTGGGCTGTGTGCAGCAGGTGTTGTGTGCAACACTTCTTATCTGGGGGCTGGAGACTTGAAAGGATTTCTAATAGAAGGATGCTGTAAGCTTAATGTAGTTGGAGCTGACAGACTTATGCTCTTTTCTTAAGATATTTATGGGAGGATTCTTCGAGCTAGCACAGAAGCGAGAAAAGACTGACAGGGTGTACAGCCTCCATGACTGGTCACACCAGAGGGGTTCTTCTCCCTTGGTTACTTCCAGGATCTCAGGCCTGAGGTCTACTTTCCACAGGAACTGGATGCAAGGTATTACAGCTCCTTTATCAGGAGGAGAGGCTCTTGCTCCAAGTCTGCTACAGTGTATGCCCTTTCAGGCAGGGATGCCACCGCCTGGATCTTTGTTCTTGTCCTGGTCTGGCTGTTTTCCCATTTACTGCTTCTGTTCTGTGACTGCTCTAGGCATTCCTCCTACGACATACTACTATATGGTTATATAGAAGGATTATATAAATCAGCACTAAATGTGTCAGTACAGCTTCGACTACAATACCGATATGATTATATAGAAAGATTATATAGAACTAAGTATGCTAGATGTTAAGTATTAAGTATGATTATATAAACTAGATATATGTAAGCAGTAAGTTATACTTCAAGCACTAATTCTATAAACTAATATATGATTATATATGCAGGATTATATAAAGGAAACAGCTGAGCAATAACACTATAAGCTAAGATATTCTTCAGGCACTAGTTGTGTCTGGGGTCTGGACAGTTCTCCTTCCTCGGTGCCCATGGTGGGTGTTACCCACACCCCATCTCTACTAAAAATCCAAAAAATTAACGGGGTGTGGTGGTGCATGCCTGCAGTCCCAGCTACTCGGGAGGCTGATGCAGGAGGATTGCTTGAGGTGGAGGTTGCAGTAAGCCGAGACTGAGCCACTGCATTCCAGCCTGGCGACAGAATGAGACTCCGTCTCAAAAAAAAAACCCACAAAATACAGAAGTAGTATTAGGACCATTCTATTCCTAACATGAGTTATTTTTTTGAGGTTCACCTGGGCTGGCATTATTAGTACCAAATTGAATCTATGGTGAATACGCAAGCATCTTTTTAAAGCAACTTTTCCATCTCATGAACTAATCAGCATAATCAGCAATCCAATCAACAATGGCTCTGATATAAGCCCTTTCTCTATTGTGGCTGGATAATATTTTAAAAATATTATTTGAAAGTCTGATTTCTTTTTCTACCTCCCTATTATTCTTGAATATTACTACCATTTCCAAAACAGCTAGGTCAGTCTGGGACTCATTGCTTCTGGGAAGGAATGTTTTGATATTATTGTGTGAATATCTATATTCAAAAAAACCTGAGAATTAACTCAGTATTATGACTAATAATAAAGTTCACTAAGCTGGTTGAATACCAACATTTATGTACATGTACAGGTATATACGTATGCAAAACCATTCCTCTATATGGGCAAAACCAGCTAGGGAATAGAGTTTATTCAACATGTATGCATTGAGCGTGGATCTTCCTCCAGGTCCCTTTAGCCTTGGGAATATGGCTGTGAGCAAAGCAGATGAACCCTTGTTTTTACTGGCATTTATATTCTAGTAAAGATGGGAAGATAATTAACACAACAAATAAGTGAAATATGCCAAGTGTGAGATGTGTTAGGGGCCCTGGGAGATGCAGAAGTGAGGAAGGAGGAAGAAGATTGTGGGTGTGGGGCTGTGACTTTCAAAAAGTGGTCATGGAAGTCCTCATGGAGAAGGTGTAAATTAGTACCAGCCTAGAGGTGGTGAAGGAGACAGCCATACAGGTTTCCGGGGGACAGTGCACCGGGTAGAGGGAAGAGCAAATGCAAAGGCCTTGAGATAGAAAACCTCCCATTCTGGAAGAAGCAGGTCAGTGGAGCTGGTCAGAGTGTGTGCATGGGAGATATGTTATAGGAAATGGGTCAGAGAAATGGGTGGGAGCCAGGTCTCACAGGATTTCAGAGACTGTTGGTGACTCAGGGAGGAGTGGCATCATCTGGCTATTTTTTTTTTGCACGATCATAGCACACTGCAGCCTCTAACTCCTGGGCTCATGTCATCCTCCTATCTCAGCCTCCTGAGTAGGTGAGACTATAGTATACCACCATGCCCAGCTGATCTGGCTAAATTTTTAACAGGACATATCTGCCTGCAGAGACTAGGCAAAAAGTGGGAAGAGCAGAAGTGACTTTAAAAGTGTTAGGATATTTTTAATAATTAAAAGATGTCATTCTTAGGCACCATGTCCCTCAGTGTCCTGAGGCTTATGAACAGTCAGGAGAACTAGCATATCCCCAGTTCTGTGCCTCACTTGTCAAATCTTTGCTTGCTCCTGCAATCTCATAGAATCTTGCATCCTCTGAGCCTTGTTAATGCCCATCCCTCTGTTATCTTTAGGCCTTCTTCACTAGGACTTGTCCTTAAAGTAACTGGCCTGTGTTATCTGCCTCGAGCTTGGAGACCCTTTTGCCCTGATGCTTATGGAACTGCATTCTATTTGAGAAGAGAGCTTTTCTTTGTATTTGCCTAACCATGAAGCCTATTTGGCTGTGTATGAACACAGCTGTCTCTCCCCTTACTGTGAGTTTTAGGCTCAGAGGACTAAGGTGTGATGTCCAGTCAAAACCTGAGTTATGTAGTAGTGTACCTAGTTAGCGATCAGAAGGTGTCTTTGAATACTGGTTTGATTCCCCTAAATTTCTTTACCCTAAAACTTGGCAGGACCCTCGTGAATGGATTAATGCCATTATCCCTAGAATGGGTTCCTGATGCAGGGATGAGGCTTGGCCCTCTTTTTTCCCTCTCTCACCCTCACACCTCTGCCATGGGATGATGCAGCAAGCACTAAGGCTCTTGTCAGATGCTAGCACGTGTGCTTGGACTTCCCAGGCTCCAGAAACGTGAGTTTCTGTTCATTATAAATTACCCAGTCTGTAGTTTCCTTCTATAGCAGTGTAAAACAAACTAGGACACCCCTACACAGAGAAATACTTTTTATATCAGGACTGATGTCATTTGGATAAACACACAGGCTACATACTGCACAGCTCTGGAGGGCATCATTTATATAGACTGGAATGTGGGTTGGTATCCCTGGGATTAAACCCAAGGTGACCTAGATTATCTAAAAATTTGAAGCAAAATCTTCGTAAATAATAGTTATCTTTACTCTCTATGATACACTGACATTGCCCTATCTCATCCTGTTCCATCTTATCCTATCCTAACTCTGTCAGTCCATTTTGCAATGCTATAAAGGAATATATGAGACTGGGTACTTTATAAAGAAAAGAGGCTTATTTGGCTCACAATTCTGCAGACTGTACAAGAAACATGGTGCCAGCTTCGACTTGGCTTTTGGGGAGGCCTCAGGAAGCTTTTTCTCATGGCAGAAGATTAAACAGGAACAAGAGTGTCATATGGTAAGAGAGGAAGCAAGAGAAAGAGGAGGAGGTACCAGGCTCCTACAAAAACCAGCTCCCATGTGAACTAACAGAGTGAGAACTCACTCATTACCATGGGGAGGGCACTAAGCCTTTCATGAAGGAGCTGCCCCCATGACACAAACATCTTCCACCAGGCCTCACTTCCAGCATCGGGGATCAGATCACATTTCAACATGAGATTTGGAGGGGACAAATATCCAAACCGTATCACTAGCCTATGCTATCCTATCCCAACTCCTTCCATTTAAAAATAATGGTTAAGGCCGGGTGTGGTGGATCATGCCTGTCATGCCAGCACTTTGGGAGGCTGAGAAGGGTGGATCACTTGAGATCAGGAGTTTGAGATCAGCCTGGTCAACATGGCAGAACTTCATCTCTGCTAAAAATACAAAAATTAGCCTGGTGTTGGGGGGAATGTGCCTGTAGTCCCAGCTACTCAGGAAGCTGAGATATGAGAATTGCTTGAACCTGGGAGGTGGAGGTTGCAGTGAGCTGAGATTGTACCACTGCACTCCAGTCTGGGTGACAGAGAGCGAGACTCTGCCTTCAAAAAAAAAAAAAAATGACTATCAAGACTTACTGCATTAGGGTCCAGTCAGGGAAACAGAGCCATCATGAGTATATAGAATATGAGATTGCTCATAGGGATTGATACTTTACACAGTTACACAATTTCAATTGTGGTTCTAGGGAAGCTTTACTTAACTGTAGACGTAAAGGTCTGGAACAGGACAGTGATTTGAAACTACAAAGGGGAGACGTGGACAAGTCTGAGGAAAGCTGTTGCCTCTGCAGCTAGAGGGACTGAGGTGGTTGTTGTCGGCCCTCAGAGCAGGCAGCTGGGAACAAACCCTGCACATAAGGTGAAGACGGATGAAGAGAGACTGGAGCTCATGGACATAAGTGAGAGGACACCTGGGAGCCTGGTCTGTCTCTCATGGAATCTAACTTTGAAGATGTGTTTGAACAGCAGAAAAAGCTGATGCCCCTCATCTTGGAAGTATATACATGTCTGGCCTGGGAGCTGAAAGAGATGATCTGGCAGGTGCTGGGGGAGCTGCAGGTGGCTGCCACCCAGGCAATCCTACGCCAACAGGCTGAGCTGACACATCGGTGACGATGTGCGCAATCCACTGCTGCACTGGGGCCCTGTGCTGAGCTTCTGACAGTCATGGCAGCTGCTTCACGTCAATTTCCGTATCTCGCACAAATTTCTCTTACAGCCAGCCCCAATCTGGTGCCGTACATGGAAGGGAAATCTGGAAAATGGGGTTCTAGTTGAGATAATATTACAGTACAAAGTCAGCCCCTCCAAAAATGGGGTGGCTTCAGTGATGTGCTGGAGTCAGCTTGAACCAGCTCGTGGGAGCCAGTTGTTAAATTTTCAGGAATTTTGCAAGCCAGTAGTTAAACACAACCATTATTAAAGTTCAATTATCTGAACTTACAATTTAAATAAATTATGCTAAAAACAAAGATAATACAATACTCCAAACTGACACTAATATTTTCGGTTTTGTCTATTGTATCTTCTGGATGGGCAGCAAAGTCTTGGCTCAGTTCTTCCGAGTTCTAGCTGCTACCCCTTCTGCTGGCTTACTGGGGTCTCACCCATACATTTGAAGTCTAGCAGTCAGCCAGATATTCGGAGGGTGATTACATGTAGATTCTGCTTTCTCTCAGGATTTTCCCTATATGTTTCTAGCTCTTCTACCAGACTCTAACTCTGTCTTCTAGTACCTCTTGCCAGAGCAGTTACAGTTTTCTGACCCTCAAAGCTGTGCCCATGTATCGGGGGTAGCCATAGGCAAAAAGCCACGGACTCATACGTGTTCCCTTATAGCTTCCATCTTTCAAAGCTAGACATCCCTCCAGTCTCTGCTTGCATTGGCCTGGGCTCCAGGTGCCTTCCAGAGTCGTTTTGTTTGGTTTTAACTGTATTTTATTTCTGAAAGAGACTTAGTCTGAACAAGCTACTTTGCCATTACCAGAAACTGGATTATTTTTGGTTATTCTGGGCTGTTTGTTTTTAAATTGAGGATCAGACATTATGCCCGAAAATACCTGACCACTAGAATTGCTGAGAGGAAGTCTCTGATTAACTAATATTTTTAAATGGTAGGGCAGGTGTCTTTTGCTTCTGGTAGGCTTTTAGATTTTCCTCTCATCCCTAATGTTTTGCAGTTTCACACTGTGTGTCCGGGTATAAGTTTATTTTAGTTTTATTTCTAAGAATTAATATGTGGAATTAACTTAATTTTTCTGTGTTAATTATGGACACAAAGTTTTAAGAAATAACTCACAGACATCCTAAATACCCCTCACCCAGTTTCCTCCCATGTTAACATCTTATGTAATATAGTATGATTTCACAACCAGGAGGCTGACACTGATGGAATCCATTGACCTTATTCAGATTTCAGCAGTTTTACATGCACTCATTTGTGTCTGTATTTTTTGTTCTATGCAATTTTGTTATCTATAGATTCCTGTGATGTCACCACAGTCAGGATACAGAACAGTTTCGTCCTACCAATTTCTTTTGCTACCCTTTCATAGCACCACTTTCTAGTGACTGGCTACCACTAATTTGTTTGTCATTTTTTTTTACCATTTAAAAAATTGTTGCATAACAGATGTACATAGTTTTCGGGGTACATGTGATAATTTATTACTTTCATATAATTTGTAAAGATCAAATCAGTGCACTTGGGATATTGATATTCATCACCTTAAATATTTGTCATTTCTTTATGCTAGAAATGTTGAATTATTCTCTTCTAGTTACTTTGGAATGTACAATAGATTATTAGAAACTAGATTGCCCTACTTATCTACAGAGCACAGTGTCTTATTTTTTATTTTCCATCTTTATAAATTTATTTCAAAACCATTAAAGGACATTAAAAAGTTATGCACTATGTAGTCTTTGCAAAATATTTAACATAAAGTATTTATGATTAAAAATACAAAAGTTAAAATATTTAAATAAGTCTCAGTGGGAGGGTTGATCTGAAGCAACCTAATTTGCCATGTCTCCGACTTGTCTTCAGATTTTGATTTAGTTTTCTGTTATCTAATATTAGAAATATGGCTTTTAATAATTTTCCTTTGCATTTCTCTCCTCTCAGTGTCTAAAAGAAACAATAAGTTGAGCCCACTCAAACACTTTTCATGTTTGAATTGATTTCAAGAACATGAGGCTTTTTTTTTAGTAGTGTTTTCTTCTGGAGGGAAGCATCCTTGGAGAAAAAAGTGTTAAACATTCAAATAATCGTCACTATTTCTTGTAGATACTGCATATCATCTTCAATTACCATGCTGGGCTCTCAATGAACCTTACAAGTTTCTGGGCATCCTAGAGGGTTTTCTGTTGCTCAGTCAAGCTGTTGATTCTTGATTTAAAAATTCCTCTGCTCGTTGAGAATCTAAAATGTGTTCCTTTTTTAGTTTGGTTATCTTAACTTATAAACCTTCTATATCTTTTATTATGATGCTGCTTTAGCTTTGCTCATTGTGCTCTAAAGTAAGTAGCTATATCTATGGAGTGAGGCTTTCACAATGCTATTATCAAAAGAGTCCTATTATTAAAAGTTACTTCTACCTCTCCGTAGGCTAACTAGTGCAATGCCTTACTTCAAGTAAGCATCCAGTGAACGTTTATTCATGGCGACCATTGCAGAAATCATCCAGATGTTTACAAATATTCAGTTCTCTCCTTGTGGGCACATGGTGGAATTGCATCTCTGGCCCCATGGAATGAATGGTCACATTACTTGTTTTGGTAAGAATGTGAGCAGCGTCAGCATTTGCCACTTTGAAGAGGAAGTGCTAAGGGCCATTCTCTTTTCCTACTACCATGGTGTCTAACTGTTCCAGCAAGCAACTCCTCCAATGACCTGGAATCCTGAGTATGGATAAAAACAGAGCAGAGCAAAGCCCAACTGGCCTGTGATTGGCAGGCATTGAGAGCGGGAAACAGACCTATGTTGTTATAAACTACTAAGATTCAGAAGTTGTTAGTGGCTGCAGCATAACCCAGCTTACCTTGACTGATACAATCATTATCAGATGTAACCAGGAGAGCCTCCTGCATTTGTTTATATTAAATTAATCCATGCTACCCTACAAATATTTATCAAGCATGTACTTTGTGCCAGGTATTATTTATATTATGATAAAAAGAGCTATGTGTCAAGTGTTTTATATGCACTAACTGATTTTATTTTTAACACAACCCTATAAAGTAAAGAACATTACTATCATCCTAATTTTCAGGTTATCTAGAGAGAGTAGGTATCTTTGCTAAGGCCATACTCTCTGTGCCAAAAACACAGCAATACGGTAAAATACAGAAGGAGTTAACCCAAAGGCTATAGCTGGACTGAAAATCAAGAAAACAGTTCTGTGAACCAAATCAAAAGACAAATGCCAGGTCACAAGAAGAGCAGAGGCTGTGGGCCTCCTGGCCTGCAGGGTCACAAGAGACAGGTGAAGAGTAACCTGGCTACTGCGGGGGAACAAGCGCTAGAAGTTCTTTAACAAGAAGGTATCTTGGAGGCAGCTCATGGATGGTGACCAAGAATTAAGCTGACCACCTACTCTTTGACCACCTTCTCTCTGGGGCTGGCAAAAATGTGAACTCCAGATAATGGGAAACTAAACCAAGCTACCTCTAGTTATTTTAAATAATATTCCCAATATCATAATGGAACCGAAGTCCTTGAAATCCATCATCATATTTATGTAAGACCAGGAAGCTTGAGGGGCTGGCTGAGAGCAACAGCAAAACTAGAAAATTACCAGATAAGAAAAGAGACTTAGGGAAAAGTAAATAAAGAATAAAACTAAACAAAAGCAAGAAAATCTCCAACTCAAAGGAGCTATTCGCTAAGAAAAACAATCAATAAAATTTTAAAAATAAGACTGTGAATTCACACCAGCTGAAATTAATGGCATTGAGCACTGTGTTCAATAAGTATAATTACAATATCTAAGATGATAAAAGCACAGCTTCCATTAATAAAAGGAAGTATAAAATAAATTCATAAAACATAAGATAGGTAAGTATAAAAATTATAAATTTGGAAAATAAAAAACTTTATCAATGAAATAAGTAAACTCAGTAAATGAGATAAACTGTAAACTGGACACAGTAGGGAAAAATTATTTAATTGGACTATGGTACTGATATGGTTTGGCTGTGCCCCCCACCCCCCAAACTCATCTTGAATTGTAGCTCCCATAATTCCCAGGTGTTATGGGAGGGACTCAATGTGAGATAATTGAATCATAGGGGTGTGTCTTTCTCATGCTATTCTTGCGATAGGGAATAAGTCTCACAAGATCTGATGGTTTTAAAAAGGGGAGTTTCCCTGCACAAGCTTTCTTCTCTTGTCTGCTGTAATATGAGACATGCCTTTCACTTTCCGCCATGATTGTGAGGCCTCCCCAGCCATGCGAAACTGTGAGTCCATTAAACCTCTTTATTTTGTAAATTGCCCAGTCTCAGGTATGTCTTTATCAGCAGTGTGAAAACGGACTAATAGAGGTACCAAGGGATTCATCCAGAATGTATCATATACAGACAAAGAGAAAAGAATCTATGGAAGAGCAGGTAGGAGTTATGGAGGACAGAGTGAGAGACTCCAACATCTGTGTAACAGACATTCCAGAAGCAGTATTTGCGGCGATCACAGTGAGGGTGTGGTTTGGCCAACTTTAAGCTGCCATTTCTGGCCATGAGCCTGGTCCCTGGGCAGTCTGTGGGCTTCCAGGTAGCAAAGGATGAGGGGACATGGAGGAAGTGAGCAATTGCTCCATTATAATCTTGGAAAGTCCTGATTTCCTGGTTGACCTCACAGGATGCTAAAGGCAAGCAATCCCTGCAGGTTAGCCACTTGCTTTCAGAGACAGCTTCATCCCTCTAACATGTATATGAAAAAATGGTGAGAAAACATCGGGCAAGCAGAAGTCTAGAGTAAGCCAGAGGGCCAACTTGGAATAAGCAAAGCTTTATCTTTGCTCAAGAATAAAATTATTTTTAGTAGTTGGTGACAAGTATAAATTCCTGGCTATTACAAAAGAGACATGATTGTGGTCTTGGCAAAAATATCATTCCAGTACAATAATACATTTGTTATAAAGTCTTGGAACCTAATGATCGGTTGATTTATTTATGGTTGAATTTGTTAATGCTTTGAAATAAAAACACATCTCATACAGTGACATATACAAAGTATGGCCATAAACGAAAGAGTCTTAAAGGAAACAATGCCTCTTATGGTAATTGATTAGATGCATGTAGTAATCGCCATACACATACTCCAAATTTTCCCATGCAGCACCCACAATCCTTGCTACAAAATAAAACCATTACCAGCTCAGTAAAAGAATGATTAATATTTTTGTGAAGTGGGGTTCTCATATCCTTGGCCTTTCTGCTGTGTTGCTATAGCCTCACTTCGAGGTGAGGAAAGAGAACTGTTGTTGTATTGGGTTAAATGCTTCTATTTTAAATTCTAATTTTCTCTTCAAAGATACCTCCTAGACACATCATGTGCATGCTTTAAAGCTGCAGGTACCTGTGAAGTTTCCTCATTTTTATAACTAAAGGTTTTAAAGTCTAGTAAATTAAACTTCAAGAAATAAAATGAGAACTCTGTTAATAAGCTCACAGTCTGCCCATTCAAATTGCTGGAGGCTTTTTAGGTTCTAATGTACAAATTTCGTTTCCTTCCTTGTGTTTGCAATTTGGCTGGGCTTAGCAGCAGATTTGGTTTAAATTGAAGGTGAGAAAGGAAAGATATGATATTCTAACATAAAACAAGAGAATTTACTTGTCATTTCACCCTTACAAATGTATTGTTTTGGATTTTTAATTTACCTTTTGGTCTTTGAATTCAAAGTTAATATCCTGGAGAATATAATTTAATAATAATATACAATCCACTGCCTTAAAGGGAGTTATTGACAGCCAAAAGAGGAGGACACTGTGGGAACGAGACAAAGAACAGGCTTCTGGATGTATCTAGAGCGTGTGTATGTATGTATGCATGCATATAACATGAATGTGTATGCATGCACTTATGTGTATAATTGCATATATGAGATGGGTGTGCAAGTATGCATGTAATCTAAGTTTGTATGTATGTAATATATGTGCATATGTATGCACATACGCATGTGTGTAATGTGTGTATGCAATGTAAATATGTGTTCATATATATAATGTAAGTGCATACATACAATATATATACATGTGATATGTATATGTATGTATGTATGTAGTTGTGTATGTATATATGTACAGAAATACATCTATCATTGGACCCCATTGAAGCTCTGCTTCTGCAGGGTGTGACATATTTAGTTTTCAGTATCAGATGTCCCTAATTTAATTTTCATTTTAAGGTTGCTTTTGATGTTCTAATTCTTTTGTATTTCTACACACATTTTATAAGCAATTTGTCAATTTCTACATAATAGCTTGTTGGGATGGAGTGGAGTTGCATTACAGCTGTAGGTTTAATGAAGCCATTAAATGGACCAGAAATTTACTTTGTTGGAAGATTTTTAACTATAAATTCAGTTTCTTTAAAAGATACAGAAATATTCGGATTATTTCTGAGTGAGATTTGATAGTTTTTATCTTTCAAGGAATTTGTCAAATTTATTGACATAGAGTTTCATAATATTATTTTTATTCTTTTTTAACAGCTTAATTGAGATAGAATTTGTATACCATACAATTCAAGTAAAGTGTACAATTCAATGGTTTTTAGTGTATTCACAGACATACAACCATCACCTCCGTCAATTTTAAAACATTTTTATCACCTCAAAGGGAAACCTCATGACCTTGGCTATCACCACCCTGTACTCCCCATCTCAGCCCTGAGCAACACCAACTCCTTTTTATCTCTGTAGATCTCCTGATTTGGGACTTCTACATGAATGGAATCATATAGTATGTCATCTTTTACAACCAACTTCTCTCACTTAGAATATCATTTTCAAGGTTCTTCCATATTGTAGCCTATATCAGTAGTTTACTTCTTTTTTTGACCAAATTGTATGTATGGCTATACCACATTTGTTTATCTGTTCATCTGTTGATGGGCACAGCTGGTTTTCACCTTTTGGCTGTTTCAGTAATATTGCTACAAACATTCATGTACAAGCTTTTGTGCAGATATATGGTATAAATTCTTTCTTTGGATATGTGACTGGAAGTGAAATTGTTGGCTCATATGGTGACTCTTTGCTTAATCTTTGGATAAACTACCAGACTGTTTTCCAAAGCAACTTTGCGATTTTACATTCTCGCTAGCAGGGCATAAGGGTTCCAATTTCCCTATAATCTTGCTAATATTTCTAATTATTTGACTTTTTTATTGTAGCTATCCTAGTGTGAGTGAAGTGGTATCTTATTGTGGTTTTGACTTGCATTTCTCTGATAACTAATGTTGTTGAACATCTTTTTATATTCTTACTGGCTATTTGTGTATCTTCCTTGAAGAAATGTATTCCAGCTCCTTTGCCCATTGTAAATCTGGTTTTTGATGTTTATATTATAAATTTAAAAAGTTATTTATATGAATATATCTTATATTATTTGATAATATTTTTATTGTTTAGTTGTTCTTTTGAATTCTATATATACTCCAGATACAATTCCCTGATGAGATATATGGTTTGCAACTATATTCTCTCATTTTGTGAATTGTCTTTTTATTTTCTTGATGGTATACTTTCAGGTAATAAGTTTTCCATTTTGATGAAGTCCAATTTATCTATTTTTAAATTTTTTTATTATACTTTAAGTTCTGGGGTAAACGTGCAGAACGTGCAGGTTTGTTACATAGGTATACACGTGCCATGGTGGTTTGCTGCATCCATCCCCCCATCACTTACATTAGGTATTTCTCCCAATGTTATCCCTCCCCAATCTCCCTACCCCCTGCTGTCCTTCCCCTAGCCCCGCAACCCCCAACAGACCTTGGTGTGTGATGTTCCCCTCTCTATGTCCATGTGTTCTCATTGTTCAACACCCACCTATGAGTGAGAACATGTGGTGTTTGGTTTTCTGTTCTTGTGTCAGTT